>JAODOY010000001.1:407079-419990 GCA_025399855.1 Forbesichthys papilliferus | reverse complement strand
CCCCCCCCCCCCCCCCCCCCCCCCACGCCCCCCTGGAAAGATTGTGCCCAAGAGCGATCCATTTGAACTTCAACGAGAGGCAGCTTTCTTGTGAGGACTTGAAACAGGCGTCTTTGGGAGGCTGTTAGAAGGGCTCGGGCATGCCTCTTTTACCTGATGTGATGTGAAACTTTCTCTTGTTTGATGATCCCATACATAGATACAAACTGGTAGCCTTGGCTAGAAGAGAGCAGGAGTGTGTGAGGGGGTTACTATAGAGATAAAGCAGGATGCGACCAGAAGATTGAGGTTTTCACCTTCCACATCTGCTAATGTCTGCTCCTGATATTTTCAATCTCTCTGAGAAGCCGCTCCACAGAAGAATGGAAACGTGATTGGTCTCAAATGTTTTGACCCGTGTTCCCCAAAAAAGACTGTCTTATTGCTTGCAACACCCCCTTTCCCCTATTCTGTAACATCTCAGGAACTGCTCTGGGCAGTTGCACACCATGTCAGTTGGTTGCTGGTTAATTTGTTATCTTCTAGTCCCACATTTTTATTTGCATATACATCTCAGAGTTTGATTGTTTCTGGTTATTTCTTGTTACTGAACCCTGCCTAGTATATAGTTAATGCCCCACATCTAGCAGCAAGATATTAACAAAACAAACACATTCCGCATTACATTTGATGGAAGAGGTCTTAATATTGTAGGTTCTCGTTTATTTTATTTTTCGAATTGTGAGTGAGAGAATGAAAGAGTTCTCTTTCCCTTAAAAATGTTCAAATTAGCACCAAAAATAAAAAATCGAAGTAGCAACATTAAAAGCCGAGATTATTGTGCATTACGGCAGTGTTTAAAAATGGAAACACAATATAACACATTTGGCATCACTTCTAAAGCACTGACATTAAGAAAGGGGGCCATGCTCTAATGACAGGCACATCTTAGCCTGGCTGTACTGGAGGTTAGTTGCAGGGTCTGGAGTGGGGCTATAGCTCAAGGTGGGAGGTCTGTAACCCTGGAGGTTGTCTTTGGTATCTTCCACTGTGATGGCCTCTTTTGTTTCTTGTTATACACAGAAATAGATGGCCTCCTTTGAACTCTATAGTAGCTATAGAAACGGCTGGAGTCTTCCCACTTTAGTGCATGGCTGTCAGTATCTGACTGTGCCATCAGAGTCATTACATGCCAACACACACAGGACACATTTGCTGACATGTGGTATCTGAACAGGATTTTGTAGAAGTGTGCATGTGTGGGTGTGCTTTAAAGGTAGGATGGTCATTTTAATTGGCCTACAATATGTCTGATGTGATTGGACTACTGAGAACACAGAACACTGCTTTAATACTCCAGATGTAAGATGTCAACCAAATTTAACTTACCATTGTAAACTTTATGTGCTGAATCAGTGGGAAAAAAATGATTTAATTCTTTGAATCTGTATTCTGTGGGAAAGGAACAGTCCAAGTGGCTATCATTATTGCCTAAAGTAAAAGATGAAAGGTTACTATCTATAGAGTTCACATTTATGATTAACAAGATTCATAAAGTCATTTATCACTGAGTACTTGACACATTCATGCCCACAATTCCTCACAGGCCCACTGAATAATAAAACCTTTTGCTTTGTTTAATTCTTTTGTAAAGACTTTAATTTTCCAGTCTCTGGCACTTCAAAGAACCAACGAATCACAAGTCCATACCACTCCAAGCTCTCAGAGATGCTCCATTCTTTTATTTCCCCAACACCGCCGTCAGTAAATATGTGCCATCGTATGTCCTTTCAAACACTTTCGTTTCCCATGTATTTGATTTTTAATGAATATTATTAGCCGGCCTGGCAAGACAAGGTTCTTATGCTAATCCAGCGGAATCGCAGACATTTCCATTTAATGCCTACTTATGAGCCATTCTTTAACCACTGTTTGCCTCACAGTCTTAGCAAATGAGCTCTGCACCCCAGACTCCTCCGCTCTGGTAATGTCAATGCACCCCCCCCCCCCCAACACACACACACACACACACACACACACACGCTCATACACACACTTTTGCTTTGATCCCAGAATGTGCTCTTGAATCTGCTGGTTGTGTATTCAAACATCAGAGAAGAGGCGGTCGCAAGTGCTCCGTTTCATTATTTTTCACAGAGATAAAACGAAACAACAGAGGGAGGGGAGGGGAAAGACGAAGGAGGTGTTGAGGAGGAGGAGGAGGAGGAGGAGAAATGGGGTGAGGAAAAGAAGCAAGGGAAGGTTAGTGACTGTCCTGGGATGAGGACATGCTGTCTTTATGGAAGCGTCCAGCCAATCACGAATACATAATAGCATGCTTTTGTATGGGTTGCTTGCTGGTAAACCACAGTGTAGAATGTACTTAAGATTGAGCTTCCCAAACCCACCCTAAAGCCTCTACCATCCCTCCTCTCATTTCCGCTAACTGCTATTGTTTTGCAGATCTCTAGCTGAAGAGATACAGGCGGCTGTAACGGAATGCTTCCATATGTACAGTATAGGCTATAACGTACGTCTCCCTTTAAATAAATAATAAATAAAATAAATAATAAAATACAATTGCAAATAATTTTAAAGGAATGTTTACGCACACCAATAATTAGTGTTAACATATTCATCTCTGCAGTAGTGTCTGTGTTCATCCTTGATGCTGGCTCAGAACAGCGTGACTCCGTGAGAAGACGGTGAACAATTCAGCCTTCGCCCCTGCGTAGCCTTGTGTCCACTTCCCTGGTGCGACAGGGGAACGGAGGCATCCCACCAAGGTATAATGAGTGGTAGAGCTTCTTTGATTCCTAGAAAGCTTTCATCTTCAGTCAAGGCCACTGCCGCTAGACTGTACTTTCTCTCGCTCTCTCCATTATTCCTCCATTGTCTCTCTGGTCTTGATTTGAGACAGTGGAGAATGAGCAGAGGATCTTGAGAATCTGGCCCCAGTTCTAGTAGCCTGGCTCTCAGCTATATTCTTTTCTCTGAGATTACAGGCTGGACACCCTGTTCTCATTGGTGTTTTCACAGCTACCCTGCTGGTGGACCAATCAGGGTGGGTTAGTGCGATGACAGTGAAGTCAAGAGCTAGATGAGACGAATAAAAGAGTTGCAACAACACTGATTGGTTAAACGTTGTCCAATAGTTTCAACATTAACAATAGATCTACACCCAGTAGGGGTGCAACGACTGTTGACGCTTCCCAATGGAGCGTTACATCAGGCTACCATTCTAGAGCGGTTACCTAGCTGTTCACTGGGATGCTCACATCTCAGCCTGTGTTCATGTCTTGATAATTGGGATACCATCAGTGAACCACGGGAAGCAATTTTGCCTTGTTTTCAATGTGTGCACGAAAGTTAACGTGGCAGCCATGTGCCGATGCAAAAGCTCAGAATCATGACGACTGCTAGGTTTATAACAATCCTCCGAGGGAGACTTTTTCGAGGGGCTTTAAGAGCACAGCGAGTCACTTTGAAGCAAAAAAAAAAAAAGATTGCGAGATTTGTGGCAAGAAAATAAGAAAACTTGAAAGGAAAACAAGAAAGAAAGCATTTGTTCTTTCTCCGCACTTGCACCCTCAGTCTCGGCTTCTAATCTGTTATTGTTTCAGACCCAAACAGAGAGACAAAGGAGTCGCAGATCAAAACAAATGACTATCAAGCTATCAAACGAGCGCCACCCTGCTCTGATTTCAGCGCTGACTGCGGGAGAGAGAGAATTGAGTCAGAGTCAGGAGGGTCGCTCATTGTTTCCAGTCACTTTGATGCCAAACTTAAAACACGCACCTAAAAAAAAAAATCAAAATCAAACGACTTTTCGGGATAAAAAGAATGGAAAATAAGTAAAAGAGAAGGTGAGAGAATTGAAGGAAAGTGAAGTCGGGAAGAAGGAAGGAAGGAAGGAGAGGAGGGAAGACAACAGGAGAGGGTGATAAGAAGAAAAGTTAAAGAGTGTAGAGGAGAGGAGGAATGGGGGTGCAGTAGAACATTAGCAGCCCTTTGCGTTTGTGAACATGCCTTTGTTTCATTATTGGTCTGGCGGATGACCTTTATTAAGCATGATGTAATATGATGTACGCTTTGAAGCTACCATTGGCTAACCTGTTTGTGCTGTAAACGCAGGTTGTGGGGCGAAGATAAAGAACTTCTGAAGCATAGGCTATCTTCTTGCAAGTCCCTTGGCTATTCAAAGGCTGTTGTTCCTTTGCTCCTTGACCAAATTAGCATAAGGGTCACCCCACTGACAAATGCAATCCTCTGCCATCATGTGTTTGCTAAACATCATATATGACATCATATATGTCACAAAGGCTATCTAGGCTACAATAACCTGATTAGCTGTGGAAGCTAGCTTGTTTTCTCCTCTTTTCTTCCGTGGTGCTTTTCTTTTAACTTGGTGAGCAGCCTTTCTCTCATAACAGTCACTCTTATGGGAGAAGGTTGGCTTGATCGTTCTCCTTCACCTCCTCTAATTTCATCTGTGGCGTGATATCAATGAGTCTCATCCCTTGCGGGTGACAGGGCAAGCGCTCTGCGTTACCACTGACGAGCGGTACGCACCGGTTAAACGGCGAGGCTCATTCTCTGCTTCATCAGGCGCATCTAAACAAAAGGCACCGACAGGCGACAGCCCCATTATGATCTATTATTTAACCCCCGCCCCTTCTACGTTTGATCACTAGCACTGTTGATCAGGCACATTAGAGGCTTCTCTTTTTTTGCCTCTCTTGAATGTCTTGTAAGCCCAAGTCGCTGCAGCAATTTATTTTATTTTATTTTATATATTTATTTTTTGCAAAATGTGCAACATTTTTCTGTGGGGGAAGTTGTCATTCCAAGACATTATGCTACTTTGGTGGTTGGATTAATAATTGAGGCTGTTTAACGATGTGTGCACAATATGATTTGCTTCAGATACGCTCTGACGTCCTGCATGAATGCAGGACTTTGTGTGTGTGCGAAGGAGCAATACAGTGTTTGTCTGCATATGTTTGTTTGTGTTTTCCTTTGCGATGTGCAATGGTAAACTATTAGTTTTATGTGATTGCAAGCTACAGTAAGCTTTTGGTGGATGTGTCACTGTCACTGCTAACAGTCGTGGAGAGATGGCCTTGCTTGACTTTCTTTATCATTTCTCTGCCAGAACCCCTGTATCCATTTAAAGACTAGTAACAACAGAACTTTATTATACTTAAAGTCATGTTACGATTTATTAAGTCTCTTAACAGCATAGCTTCCTTGTCTTGTTTATACACTAATGTTAGGGAATTACAAGTAAGTGCTATACGGTATCAGCACACACACACACACAAACACACGCAGTAAATCTATTGTGCATCTATAGTTACAGTAAAGTACATTAGCTCAAGTATTACGGTAATACTCTCGCTTACAGTAATACACTCTCTAAAGTCTTTGAACCAAACAAAAAAGACCTTGCTCAGGTACTTAATTAGACATATTATTCAGCGAGACGGAAAACTTCAATCATGGCTGGTTTGATTCCAATCTCAAGCCTTGCTCTCATTAAGTTAACCTTAATCAGTCAGCCATACAATTGTTCACTGGCTTTATGAATGGAATTAGCATAATTTTGATCTTCTCACTGGGAATATAATCCTTATTATCCATCTGGATTTCCAAGCAAGACCTTAACAACAAACCAGCGGAGGCCCATTGTATTCTACACCTTCTGGCTGCGCTGATTGGATAAAACGAGGCCATACTCTCAAGTGCTAATTGAAGTCTGACTGCAGATGGGTCTTGTTAATTGTTCACCATTGGTTCTCACCGTAACCTTTGACATGATCCTTTCTAGGACTGAATTGTTTGTCTGAAGGCGTTTGTGTAGCAGTGGTCTTTGTCTGGTGTGTGTGTGCGTGCGTGCGAGCATGTGCGTGTGCGTGTGTGTGTGTGTGTCCAGTGTTTTGGTTGGGTCGGGTATGGGTTAGGAGTGGAGGCGACCTGAGATGAAAGTCGCAGTCTATAGGGCGGGTGCTGGTCCTTATGCTCTGATAAAAAATGCTAATGCGCCTCTTGTGCTTTGATGTAAGCTTAACAATGGCGGCTGGCTCGGTGGGGGAGGAGGCTAGCGTGGGGCGGAGTAATCCTTTATTTGTCACTGCGCTGACACCCAGCTGAGAGCTACGACAGTCCAACTCAATCATGTTGCAGGGGGCCATCCAGCAGCCAGCTAACCCCCCTTATACGTCCCCCTTTCCAAGCTCGTGCAACTCTAATTAGACTACCTCGTTCAACAATGACCGACAGAGGATCCCAAAACAAAAAACCAGTGGAAGATGAGATGGACATTGACAAATGTACCGATGCATTAAATACTTGAATTTAGCATATGAGATATCACTTGGGAAAACATGTCAACACAATCAATGAACGAGATCACAACATAGGTCATAAACGGCTATATTTACATACAGTACCTTATAAACTACAGTATCCTGTATATATTCAGTATATCATTATTTTTGCTCTGGAGGCATACATCATTGATGCAGAAGGACCATATGCAACTTTTTTAAAACTCCCATTCAATGATTCACCACAATATTGTATGAGTTTACAGTAATAGGATTAAATTTATATTGCTCCCATATTCACTTGTTCTTGGTTAGTGGGGTGCTACTGTAAACAATATTAAGGTAGGGCCCTTTCCATGTCATGCCATCTAACAAGTCTATGCTTATTTTCATGCGATTTGACCAGAATGTCTTGCCATATTTAGGCTGTTTACTCTGCTTTGATTCAAGGTGCACTCAGGATGCAACACTGATTCCGATTCAAGACGTTTCCTCAGCTTGAAACCATCATCGTTGTGAAACCCCGGTGATCGTTCTCATGCACATGCACAAAGCTTGGAGACATTCTCTTCAGAGGCGCTCTGTGTGTGTGTGTGTGTGCGTGCGTGTCTGAAAGGGGAAAATGGGGGTGCTGGAATATAAAGTAGTAGCGCTTTTATCACTCTCTGAGTTGGGTCTCTTTGAGGGCCCTCTCAGAAGCTCAGGATTTCTTCTATTGTTCTATTTCCATCCTTCGCTTCACTGCTGTCACATGTAAAATTACATCCCCCCTCCCAACCCCTTAAATTCGCTTTTTTTCATAACCAACTATTTTCCCCCATGTTCCAACATCGGCGAGGCATATAACCTATTTATTCTTAAAATACCTTAAGACAACGAATGTCTCCTTCAATTCAATTCAATATTCAGTTCAATTCAATTCAATAAATCTTTATTACCCACAAAGGGAAAAACTCCTGCCTCAGATTGAACCTGAGGGATCGAACAGTAGCTGGAAAAGCTCAGGTCATGAACTGTGGTAGGAGAATTGTTTCCATGAATCCGGCTCAAACCTGTTAACAGTGAAACTCTTTAGCTACAGTCTATATTTTCCCCTTGGGGAAAGTTGTCTGTTGTACTTGACCCATCACTAAAAGCAGAGGGCAACCACAGTGCAGAGGAATCAGCACTAGTATAAATGCCAGTGCCTTGGTCAAGGATCTGAATGTAAAAGGGCTGTCACAAGTCATGTTGGGGTATTATTGTAGGATCAAAAAACAGAATGTGAAAAGGAATGCTCTTTGAAGTAGTTTGTTTTAGTTTCTTCTGTGTATGAAATGAAACAGTCAGAAAGAGAGAGTCACATGATTCACGTAGATGCAAAACAGTTCCAGGTGGGGCAATTTGAACCAATCCATTCAAAATACATAACTGCAATTTTTGCTAATTATTGTCAATAAATGCATCAATATATTTACAATATGGTACTTTTAGCATTCGGCTAACTTCCAGGAACTGTTTTTTGAGGTTCCACGGTCCACCATTGCTGTGAAGAAAAAAATCAAATAAAAAAAATGTCCAGTGTAGTGGAAGTGAGTTGACCTGACTCCCTCTTCTACATGGCTCTGGTACCAGTGCTATGTGTTTGAATGGACCATCCTCTCCTGACAGCACTGCACAGCAGCATAACGACCAGTGTCCAACACTCTGTACAATCCACACTACACAAAGAAGGCCTGTGTGTCTCTTATGACTGCGTAGCCTCTCCCCCTAGGCTGGGGCTATAGAGAGCATAAGTCACTTCCACATTATGGCACCTTAGTTTGGAAAAAATACGTACCGTAGTCAACAACGATGATCACGTTTGAATTCTGACACGAAGTACACATATGATGTGTGTCTATTTAAAAGATAATTGTTCAAGTCAAGAACGTTGCAGTTTGTTGTGAAACTATAAAGCAATCTTACGTTTTGTGTGTAAACGCTCAGTAAACTACTAGCTTTTTTTCAAACTTAGGTCCCGTAATGAGGAAGTGTCTTATAGGCTCTCTATACATTCTATATTATTATTACTATGAGCTTCACATACACGTATTCTATGGCCATGGATAACAGAAGGCACATTTCACGCTGGCTGGTGCACAGTAAGCTGTTCCCTTAAAGGGTGAACAGAGAGATTGTACTGAGCGATGGTTCAGACACTGTGTGTTTACTGTACACGCTGAGGTGAAACCTTAGCGATCACACACACACACATTGAAAACCCACTCCCTGACATCTGAAACCTTAATGAAAAGCCTGCCTGCAGGCCTATACCCGTCTACAGGTGATGCCAATGTCACGTCTAAAAGAGACATGAGCCATCCCTCCTGCTTCTCTTCTTTCATTCTGTTCTGCCCTTTATTGTTCCCTTATCTCCTTTTTTCTTCCCCACACTCTCAAACTCTCTCTTTCACCTCTTAATATACACAAGCGGGTCAGGACCCCATCTCCACACACACACACACACTTTTGATTGTAGGTGTCTTAATATATTTTTATATAAAAATGCAAAGTGGTCCGCAACCTACAGTATGTGTCACTTCTTTTAGGAGGCGATGGTCATGCCTGCAAAAAAGTCCATCTGAAAAAAAGGCGCAAATAACAGCTTTAAAACAGCAATATTCATTAGTTTCCATATTTGGCTTCACTCATTTCACTTCTATTACAAGGAAAAGTAACATGTAGCTACTTATTTAAATATTGTAGCTATTTAAATGTTGCCAGAAATAACATAATACAAAAACCATCTCAGATGGACTTGAAAACCCCCAGGTGCAAACGATACACAATCAGTGCAAACACCCGTTTGACAAGGAGCGCTGGGGAAGTGCACGTCTGGAAACTAGGGCGGGAACACGCATGCCCCGGTAACGGTGGGAGGGAATGAGCCGCCCATAGGCGGCGCGGCCCAGACCGTTACATACACGCAGGAAAAAGGGATTAGTCAGCCATTTTCCCTAAACATAAACGGCAGCAGGTGTATTGGATATCCGCTGTCTGTTGTCAGAAGGTGGCGAGGTCACCCTTAATGTTCGATGCCTGCAGTCAGACAGCATGTAATATGACTACTACCAAAAGTTACTCTTTGTTATCTACAGTATTTCCACAAGCATGGTGTTTGTCAACGTGGGTTTTATTTTATATTATGTCTTCAATAATGTTATACAGAATTAGTAGTCAAGTACATTTATTTATAAAGCGCATATAAAAACAGACTGGTAACAAAATCGCTGTACAAAATATAGTTCCTGTACAAAGTAATGCAATTAGCACATCAATACAGTAAAATACACAATATCAATAAATAAAAACATGCAGGACAAATGTAGCGTAGTGCCCCTACACTGGGACGAAGGCTAACGAATAAAAACAATGTTTTCAGCCGAGACATACAGTTTTTTACAATTGCTAACACCCTAAAATGACATGCACAGCACAATTATTTAAACTCACACACAGAGAGCAAAACCTCTTCTCAAGTCTCCAAAAATCTAAACACATTTTCTGCTTTACACACATTTTGCAATTCAAAATGGCACTTTTTTAATGCACTGCACAAGGTTATCTGCATAAGACACAACAATTTGACATAAAGTCACGTTTGCCATTTCAAAACACTGCCATTCAAAATGACACTACCTGAGCTAATTGGTCAATACATGTGCCACCTGGCCAAACACCTCAATGGTTAATTGTTACCACTTCACCAATCAGGAAGTAAGCACAATAAAAAGACCACAGGTGAGCATCTTTTTTTTACAACAATGGAAGATGTTGTAGAGAGAGGAAGAGGAAGAGGTAGGGTGAGAATGAGAATGAGAATGAGAATGAGGGGGAGGGGGAGGAAGAGTGAGAGGTAGAGGTAGAGCTGGTAGAGGAGTTCATGGCCAAAGAAGACAATATCTGTCAAATGAAATCAGAGCAACCTTAGTTGATCATGTCATCAACCATGGGCTGACAATGCGAGAGGCTGGACAGAGAGTGCAGCCCAACTTGAGCCGAAATACTGTCGCCTCTGTCATCTGGACATTTAGACTTGAGTACAGGTATGTAACCAACATTTCTTTCACACTATGTAGTACACCCCATGTCATGGTGTATCAGTTGGGTGACGCCTGTTTACTTCATGAATTACTAATGTCATACATAACTGTATATATCTTTAGGCTGTGTTGTCCAAGCCTTATATGTTTGGTTTTCTAAAGGACTGAGAGATGCAACCATGGTGGAGGAAGGGGCCTAATGTTCACCGGGTACAGGAAGCTGCCATTGTAAATTTTGTTTTGAAAAATAATGAAATCAGATTACGAGAAATTCAAAGCCACATCATCCAAGACAACATTGTATTCAGGGGGAAAGGATGGTCTGGGTGTCAGCAATCACCATCGGTGTATGAATGTGTGTGTGTGTGACTGGGTGAATGTCAGGCAAAACACAGTAAAGCGCTTTGGATAAAAGCGCTATATAAATGCGCCCAACTACTATGACATTCAACAAGTTAGTCTGTCCACATTGGCTCGCATTCTCAAGCGACACCAAATCAGAATGAACAACTTTATAAGGTGTCGTTTGAGAGAAACTCTCAAAGAAACAAAGAGGCCAGACGAGCATATGTGGATGTAAGTACAATATTGACTGCAGCACATGCAACATTGTTTCCCAGTGTACTAGATACACCATACTGACTGATTTTATGTTCTTTGTTTTCAGGGAGTACTGGAAATGGATGCTCATGCAATCCTCCATGAGTTCATCTTTATAGATGAGGCTGGGTTCAACCTAGCAAAGACCCGAAGAAGTGGAAGAAACGTCATTAGCCACAGAGCCATTATAGATGTTCCTGGCCAACGTTGTGGGAACATCACAATGTGCGCTGCCATCTCCACTACGCATGGTGTCCTCCACAGTCATGCCAAACTTGGACCATACAACACAGCCCATATTCTCACATTTCTGGACGGACTCCACAACATTCTCATACCGTATGAATGATGCAGACCATCAAAAGCAATATGTTGTAGTATGGGACAATGTGAGCTTTCATCTTGCAGCCCTAATCCAAAACCGGTTTGCTGACCACCCACTATTTATTGTGCAATACCTCCCACCATACTTACCATTTCTGAACCTCATAGAATAATTTTTTTGGCATGGTGATGGAAGGTATACGACCGTCAGCCCTCTGTGCGCATGCCTCTTATGCAGGATATGGAAGAGCCATGTTATGAGATTGCTGTGGGTGTGATTCAGGGATGGATAAGGCGCTTCTTCCCTCGATGTCTGGTAAGGGAAGATATTGCCTGACCCAGCTGTACGGCATGATGCTGCCTAATTCCTCTTATTGCCTCCTTTTTATTCTATATTTGTTTTTTCTGCACATTTTTTCTGAAATTTTCTTTTTCAACTTGCTGTTTTTGTGAGCATATTTTTGTTTAGTGCAATGTAAATAAATCTTCTGTGCATATCTTCACAAAAAAAACCATTTCTTGCACAAAAAACATTTCAACAGCGTGTGTGTGTCTGCAAATATGTGAACAATCGGAATAATGTTCTACAATTTGAACTATTTTAGTATTATGGCAAAGCATACTAAAGATAAGAGTGCTATTCATTATGCCCAAGAGTGTGTAGTTGGTTAGACAAAAATCTGGTAATATGAATCAAGTGTGTGTGCAATTTCATGCAAATGTTTTTGATAATGCTATGTGTAGTTTTTGTTGCAGTGCTTCATTTTGCAGTTTGGGTGTGTGGTTTTGTGAATTGTGTTAAGTATTTTAATAAAACCAGCCTCGTTTGCAAAATTGTGCTTTAGCAATTGTAAAACACTGTAAATGTCTCTGTCTGGTGGGGGATGAGCTGACAGAGTAAAAGTAAGCTATTCAACATGATTGGTTCTATCATAGGCCTACATGTATATTGCTAACGTGTATGTTTACAACTGTCTCTGTGCTTTGGCATGACAAGCCATGACATACGTCTTTTTGTTTGAGAAATGCTTCAGTAGACATTACAGCATGCTTTGCCTAACAAACAATGTGAGTTGATGTGGTTTGTAGCACAGCACTAGTCTGAAAGTCTCCTTCCCCTCTTGCTGCTCCTTGCTGCAACAACCAACTGATCTCCTGGCTGTTGTAATCAGATATGACACCAGCTGGAGCAGACATCTTTGCCATGTTGTCTGTGCCCCTCCAGCGCACACAGACACGCACGTTCATTTATACTGTGTGTGTGTTCATTTATACTGTGTGTGTGTGTGTGTTTATTATATTGTGTGTGTGTTCATTTATACTGTGTGTGTGTGTTCATTTATACTGTGTGTGTGTTCATTTATACTGTGTGTGTGTGTGTTCATTTACAGTATACGGTGTGTGTGTTCATTAAACTGTGTGTGTTCATATATACTGTGTGTGTGTTCATTATACTGTGTGTGTGTGTGTTAATTTACAGTATACTGTGTGTGTTCATTATACTGTGTGTGTGTGTGTGTTCATTTACAGTATACTGTGTGTGTTCATGTGCATGTGTGTGCGTGTGTGTGTGTGTGTGTGTAGTGGTGCGTAGCTACACCTGGGTCCTTCAGTG
>JAODOY010000001.1:338719-384400 GCA_025399855.1 Forbesichthys papilliferus | reverse complement strand
TATTGTTTTAACTCATTTTGAATTGTTTTTAATGACGTAGTGTGAAGCACTTTGTGTTACATGAATTTGTATGAAAATTGCTATATAAATAAAGATTGATTGATTGATTGATTGATTGATGTATCAGACGTTCACTACACATACGTCTTATGTGACGTATTGCTGATGAAGAGGCTGAGACTAGACACAGTCTCCTAGGTAACGTAGTGCTGATTGAGAGAAGAGGCTAGGCCCACCCTGCATGTGTTGGGACATGACCCAGTTGTGCAGCAGCCGGTAGTTCTCCACGGAGCCCTTCACCGTCTCCACCAGGAGGTCGTAGGCGGCGGCGCGGGCAGCGTGAGACTTGCACTTGGGCTGGGCGCGGTCGGCCAGGCTGGGCAGCAGGAACAGCAGGTTGTGGACGTCCCGCAGGAACTCCTGGCCCTCCCTGGAGAACTTGAAGGGGGGCTTGTGCTTCAGCACGCTGGTGGCCAGCCTCAAGAGGCCCGTCAGGCCATCGTCCTCGATGGTGCCGTCCTGGTGGTCCAGGATCTCACGGCTGGGACGAGAGAGAGAGAGAGCGAGAGAGAGAGAGCGTGCTAGGGCTGTGATTATCATGGCTGCACACTATTGTTGTAATGCACATCCTGGCCACAAGGGCTCCACCTAAACCCTGGAAAGTCCATGCATGACATCCACTGTGATGAAAGACACATTTACAGTTTAAGTGCTGTAACCAGCCGGTGTAGAAGTGAGCGTGCTCACCTCCTAATGCAGTCTGCCAGGTGTCTGGCCAAAGCATCCAGGTCGAGCAGGGTGGTCTGCGTTAAGGCACAGGCAGGGTTAGACACATATGGTCTACATACTTTGTGTGTGTGTGTGTGCGCGCGTCCCACCTGGCTGGCGTCCTTCACGTGGATGTTGTCTATAAGTTTACACAGCAGCCAGAAATACTCCTTACAGCCCATCTTCAACATGGGCTCCTCTTCATAGTCCTCCACCTGCACACAAACACGTAAATACAGTATTAACAATAGAGATCCTCATCAGCAGCAGCTTGTGCCAGCCCACTCAGCATTGACCCCAGTGCGGGGAGCATGTCTAGTAGAGGGGGGCTGGACGTGACTGTAGCACAGCTTAAATTGAGCCAGATCATTGTCCCCCCGGGAGAAGGGACTACTGACACAGAGTGTAGCCTGCACACCGGCTCCCATGGTAACCGCGCGGGCAGGGCAACACATACCCGGAGAGGCTTGAGGGCCTGCGCATCGGGCAGGAACTTGAGCAGGGTGGAGGCGGCCAGCAGCAGGAAGGACCTGTTGATGGATTCCCCTCCCTCTAGGCCGGACAGGGACAGCTTGTAGAGGCCGTTGCATGCCTCATGTCTCACGGCCGGCTGCGGTAGGCGAGTAAATATGCATGTTACATGTGTTTACCATTCTACTTGCTGCAGCCGACATGTTCAAGTCAGTATAGTATTGGTGAAGGTATAGTCAGTCATTCTGGTGGAAGCTCGCCGATATTTGAACTCCACACAAAACCACCTTTGCGGTCTGCCATAGGGTGCTCCAATCAGAAGCAAGAATTGAGAAGGCTAGGACATTGTTGTGCGGTCTGTACCACTTGGTTTATATAGGATTAGTTATTCAGCACCCGCAGAGATACTGGGTAAATTTGGTGTATTCGTTTACAATCACTTACTATACCTTTAATGCCTATACGGTCTAGTGGGCATACAGAGCAACTTCAGTTCTAACTGGGTCTACAGCAGAATCCCAACCTATGACAATGAATGTTGGAGTAATGTGAAAGGAGACAGACTAGTTTTTTGTCTCAGGCCAATGTCTTGTTCCTCCAGTAGTAGTAGTGCAGTCGCCATGGCGCTCTCACCTCAGGGACCAGCAGGGTGAGCTTCTTGAGCCAGTCATGCAGGTGATCGCTGTCAGCCAGGCTAGACTTCACCATGGAACAGCAGTGTGCCCAGCTCACCAACAGCCACATGGAGTAGTGTGTCACTGGAGGTAGAGAACACAGTTTCTCCTGCTGTTAATCTGGGTTCACACAATGCATTATGGGCCGGAAACATGCTCGTGTTTGACTGTTACCTAACTTAAGTCTCACCTTCGTGACGTGATCTGTGGTCCGACTGAGCCTTAAGAACCCTGCAACGCAAAGAAACAGGAGAAACCGCTTCCTTACAAACCAGCAAAGCACAGTGTGTTTGAGTATAGAAGTGTGATAAATAATGAACCCAAGGCACTGTGGTGATAGCTCATGTAGACATGCCATGTGAACCTGTGCCCTGCTAGAACGCAGTCTCGACGTGGCCTCTCGTCAGTCAGCATGTGTTTTGTGTGTGCCAGCGTCACAATGCTAGCCGTGTCCTACTGCCTTCGCATCATCGTACCTGGGTGCAAGGTTGTCGTAGGTGTAGGCCACATTAATCAAGCGCTGGATAAGGTTGGTACCCTCCACCAGGCCAAGAAACACCTGGGAACAAGCAGACAGCTGCATTAAAACCACTCTTTACATTCTAGACATATGTGCATTTGAATAGGAAAACAGGTCACGGTATACAAATACACTACAGGAAGATTTCCGCAGTAAACAATACTGCCTAGTCCACACATGCAGATATTTTGTGATTTTGCGGTTTTGTTTCAAAACGATAAATCCTGTCCATACAGCAGTTTTTAAAAACAAATCTCCATGAAAACACAATTGCATTCTTTCTTTCAAGCCTGTGAAGAAAAATGCCTAATTTAAACAAAGGATATAACAGCACACACTGACGTCCAATAAGACACACATAGATGTTACAAGCCTAAATCTCCGTTTTCTCTGTCTACATGCGAACACTGAACACAGGTTTTAAACACCTTCACTGTGGAAAGACTTGCTGAAACTCGTGATCGGAACTTGGTGATCGCATACACTGTTGGCATGTGAGGAAAAGGCCAAACCTCATAGAAAAAGATGCATGTTTAAAAATAGCCGTGTACGTGTGGACCAGAGTATGTGGGTGAAGCAGAGTGGGAGCGAGCGAGGAGTGGAGCAATCCCAATTTGACTGGAGCACGGAGCGCAATTTGAGCGGGCGAGAACGCTCAATCGCTCAAGTACCACTCTGATCTTCACGAGCAGCCGGTCACGAGGTCAGGACATGCTCACCACATCGTAGCTGTGTTATCATAGCGTGTGATGTATGGTAGTTTTAATATGTGTAATTACACCCCTTACCTATGGGTGGTGCTGTCAACTTAGGGAAGGTTGGACAGCTATACCTGTAGTGACGTGCAATGACGCAGTAAAGAATGAGATTGTGCTTGTAAGCCAGGTCTCCGTGTACTTAAATAAACAACATACAAAATAGGTCTAACTCATCACTACATTGTACGGGTTTGTTTTGAATTACAACTGAACAAAAATGAACAGAGCGAATTTGGAGAGGCAATTTTGTTTCCTTTGAGCGAAGAGCGGTTTTGAGCGCTCACATACATCCGCTCACATACTCCGGTGTGGACGAGGGGCATGCAAGTACAGCATGTTTCCATTGGTCACGCGTGCGTATGCGTACCTCAGTGAGGCGGGGGATGTGCAGGCCCTTGCCGTGCTCCCCTGTGGCCTTACGGGACTTGCTGGGCCAGGCCCGCTTGCGCTGGCTGTCCGTCAGGCAGGACCAGGAGAAGACGTCATGGTAAGCCAAGTCCAGATCAGCTGGGTCCACAGCAAACTGGCAGATCAGCTTCAGCAGGCACGCCAGGCAGTCCAGCAACCACTAGGGGGCAGGGTGGGGAAAGAAGGCATCGCTTTAACACTTATGAGCCGTCCGTTTTAGACAACGGCGTAAGATACATAAGACAAATATTATGTAGAAATGCAAATTGTGAGAAGCAAGCTCTAAAGTAAGCTGTAAACTGAAGTATCCAGTAAACTATTTCTTTATGGAACTTTGCAGCATAAAAGTGTTGCATTAGCTACCACCCTCTGCTGGACTGTCCAGGCTATTGTACTATGCCATAATTAACCATGGCATGTATGAACTGGCACGAACAAGGTAAACAGGTAAACGTCCCTGGATGGAGTCCCTGCATGTGAGAACAGAGATCATCACTAGCTGTCCCTGCACGGTCATGCAGGTCATTTATCCAGTAACAATGTGTGAAAAGGGCTTTAGACTACAGAGCTTTCCGGAATCTACAGTAAGTCATGTTTTTTCTGTTATCTGGCTGGTCCTGCGACTTAAAAGTAATTACCACTGTCCAAGACTCCTGGTCCTTGGGTTCCAAGATGGCCGAGTTAAATATCTCTAGGAGCAGCTGGAGACCTCCAGATGAAACAAACTGTAAAAGAGAAAAAGATTTATCATTCTCCCGAATGCTTGCTAACTTCGAGCTCAAATCATAACAAACTCCCTCAGAAGCTCCGCCCCACCACGCTACACCAGAGAAAGAGTTCCTCTCCACATTCCAAATAGAAATACTGCAAATTTAGCATGTACTGAAATTATATAAACACATTAGAAAACTGTACAACTTTAAAACTGAGACACAAAATATTTGGTGAGTCAAACATGCACGATAGAAATGTGATTAAAAGGTAAATGTAATAAATACACATTACCTTGCAGCTCCAGGTGTTCTTGCTGTTCTCTATCTGGTCCTCACTGGAGTCATCTGAATCTGGGTACAGGTCACTGTAGCTCCCCTGCTCACACACACACACACTACAATCAAAAGGGGCAGGGGGCGTGTACTGTGGACTGACTGTGTGTGTGTGCGTGCGCACATACCGTGGACTCTCTGTGGATACGTCGATTGGGTTTGCCCAGGGCCTCTATAATCTCCAGGGCGTACAGCAGCTTATGGGGACTCTTGATCCTCAGCAGCTCCCGCCAACACAGACTCTCCCCGTTCTACACACACACACACACACACACACACACACACAGTGTGTCAGTGTTACAGGTTAACTAGGAATAACAGGCTCTAAAACCCAACTGAAATGCATAAAGAATTGCATATAATGACCATTGGGAATTAGACTGGATGTTTGTGGAGTCTGACCTAGCCAACTAGTAAAATGACACTTGGGTTATTTCAGAGGCTTTCAACGTTAACACAGGCAGGTTTCTCATTACAAGGCAGCCAATAAGTGCGGGACTCACAGCGTCTTCAGAGATGTTCTGGAAGGCCAGCAGCATGTTGGGACAGGTGGGTAGCAGCATTAAGAGCTCCCAGACGCGACGGGAAAGGTTCTCTGCATGCAGATGAAGCTCCTCACACCGTGCACTCTGAATGAACACACAAAGACACGTTCTTAAAGGGCGTGTCCAAATTGATTCATACAACATTCCACCGGGCGCATGTGCGCAGTGTTCCGGCTCCGACGCGGGTTTGTTCCGTTCTCTAGAAGCGCCAACTTCCACTGGGAGCATTTCAGAAGCACAGCAGTTGTATTGCAGAGATTAACAACATCCGACATTGACTGTACTTTCACTCACTTCCACTCCCAAATACTACTGCAATTATATTCCATACTGTGGACCTTTATGGAATTGCTCTTAGAAAAATGGATTTGTGTCATCAAACTTTTTCATTTAGAAAATGAACCTCCCATCATCCCAGATGTCAAATCCTTCAACTTCTGGCCTCTTGCCATCAATGTAGTCATGTGGAATACAATCGAGAGTCTGCAGACTTTGTTTTGCACACAATTTCAATTTAATTTGTATTCGTGTTGGCCGTCTTCTGGGACGCTTCCAACACGCCCCGCGTCGCGTGTGGTGGAAATTAAAGCTATGACTGGAGTGGCCGCGACCTGCTCCGGAGGCTGCATGTTTAGGATATACTCCACTATTATCTTTACATAGAAAATATTTATTTGCTGCTATATTTAAAATATAGAAGGCCTAGATAGCACTTTCAAGCTTTGATAACAAAGTAAACAAGAAATATGAGAGCTGGTTACTTTATTGCAATCACAAATATTTGCCAAATTAATCTCAATATAACTTTTTGATCAAATCCTGCAGCCCTACTTGAGAGCAAAGGTGTGAAGGCATGGCATCCACTGCTCTGTCACACTACAGTACTATTCCACTGTTAGAAACAGATGTCTAACAACACCGTCATATGAACATGTCATAGGACATTAAGGAATGTCCATCCATGGTGAAGCTGTCCTACCTCACTGCTCTCCAGGGCTCCGTCAGCGTTGGGGCTGGGGGGCTTGAAGCAGGCCAGCATCTCCAGGAGGTCGAAGAGTGTGGTGAGATGAGGCTCCTGGAGGAGCAGCAGCATGGGGATGTTCTCCTGAGGAGGAGGAGGAAGGCACGAGGCGGGCAGCTGTACCCCCTCGCCCTTCCTCTCCCGACGAGGAGCGCCCAGGGACACAAACACCATCTGGTAAACAACACACAGGTTAAACCATCTAGTGACAAACACACATTGTGTTTAGACAAAGAAGAGTTTGTTTTTAATCGTTATTCAGGTGAAACTAAAAGTGGCATCTTATGTGACAAATGGGGGCAGTGGACAGTGCCCAGTCACTATAGTAGTGGGTTGAATGAATCATCGTCATGTGGCTAGCTAACTTTCTAGAGATCCCTTGCTAGCTAGTGACCACAATGACAGGCACAGAACCAGCTTACAGTCACGGAATGTGTGTATTAGCTCACAACTGGCTTACAATCGCAGACTATACCTTTACACATTTGAAGTCATGTACGCGTGCCACACACCCGTATATCGTCTGAGCCGGGGAGTAACTGACACACTGTGGATTTACCTGCATGTCTTTAAAGCCCAGCTCGTGTAGAGTCTTCTCATCGTAATCTGTGGTCAGCTCATGGCCGGATGAGATCATCCTGACGGGCCCCATTAAGCCACCTGTGGGAGAAGAATCACCTTTAAAAACTAGATGGCACGTTCTGACACATCTGTCCTTTGGTTGGTCTATGCTTGCTGCGTTATAGTGGAGGAGAGTGCAGTGGTCACAGCCGGCAGACAGACCCTGTGGCACCACTGTATACAGCTGCGTGTGTGAACAGACACCTGGGAAGTCCCCGGGCGGCCGGCTGCTCTGGCCAAACTCCTGCAGCTGGGCTTGCTGGTTCATCTGCTCCTTCTGCAGGTTCTCGTACCAGTGGGTCACCTCTGCTCTCAGGTCCGCTACCTGGTCGCTGGGGTACATCTCAATGGTCATCTGTGTGTGTGCACATTCATGGTGAGCAGGAACACACGGCCACATGTTCACCTCATGTCCTGGATGTGTTGTGTTCACCGTCATTGTTTTTACCAATTAAAAACAATGACGGAGGTTAATGTGCGATGTGGGATCATGGGGGAACCTCCGGTGCTGAGAAATGAATACAAGGCGGACGTGCCAAACCCTGCAGTTCATCGAATGGCCACTTGAGGCTGGATGCAAAAGGGAGTCAATCCCCACCTACTCTAATGTTAAAATGTCCAACGTTACAGCAAGAATAAACATGTTTACAGCCTGGTTCAAAAAACACATTGGGTCTCTACAGCTAGTCTTCCCGTTCATGGCAACTGCACGGGGGTGACTATTTTCAGTTAAAAATATATTATCCATGCATTTCTTCTATTATGAATGAATAGGGGGCATAGGAAGGCGTTTCAGGCAAAGCGAGGTACTGCAATGATGGAGACGGCCAGAGCAAGCATTGTTCAAATACGTTCCTGAGAAAAGCTATGGGTGGCGTCACGGAGGGTTTGTGTGTGTGTGTGTGTGTGTGTGTGTGTGTGTGTGTGTGTGTGCGTGTGTGTGTGTGTGTGCGTGTGTATATGTGTGCGTGTGTATATGTGTGCGTGTGTATGTGTGTGCGTGTGCATGTGTGCGTGTGTGTGTCTCTCTCTCTCCCTCTCCCTCGTGGTTCCACACCAAGACAGAAGGCTGTGGGTTCAATCCTTGGGGTTGAACCCTACCTGGAAGCATCCTTAAAGATGTTTATCTCCTACCTCCCTGTTGATTGCAATACTTGCACTGTGCTCACTATCAGCTGCTATGAGTTAATGCATCTAACTGATCTGGTTGAGATATGTAGGACAACCAATGCAGTTCTGTTTGATGGGAGTCTTCCTCAGATAAATAATTATGACTACACAGTGTCTTAACGCTAACATCCATCGCCACAGGGGGGCGCTCACCTTGTCAGGCTGTCCAGCGGGCTGACAGACGATCCTGAGGGGCAGAGACTGCTTGTCGCTCAGAGCCTTCAGATGGCTGGTGATGCCGGTGCCCTCGATCTGCCACTGGCGCAGGTGGTAGGCAAACCTGCTCAAACAGGAGAGAGCTCACCGTGAAGTGCACCCACCACAGCTGTGATGCTACTCACCATAGCGTGTCGTCATGGGCACCATGTGTCGGCGCTGTGTACCTGCGTCGGAAGGCTTCCAGGTGAGTTTTAAGCATGAGCAGCCCCCTCTCGATGCTGGTGAGGCTGGAGTGGGAGTCCTTCTCCAGGCTGGCCGAGGCTTTCAGCAGACTCTCCATACACTTCCTGATGAACTCCTGCTCTTTCTCAAGACCAGTTTTACCAGCTGGGAATGTCCAGATACACACACAGTAGGTTATCATCTTACAAATCCGCATTGAACGTATAATGAAATAAAACACACCATTAAAAAATAAAACAGGCCAAAAAGATATAACAACATATCCCATGCCATGGTTTGTTTAACGCCCATTACATAATGTTCTCCAGTGTGTTGTGCGGTAGTTAACTGACCGTTGATGTAGTAGGAGTTGATGTACTGGATGGCAGCGCGGCTTATGTCAGCCGACTGGGCCCTGAGAGCGATCCCCCACAACTGGTCCATGCCACAGAGCTGCAGACACAGCAGGAGCATTGGGGGTCAAGCAGGCGGGTGGGCTGAGGACCAGCCTTGTTAGCGAATCAATCTTTAGCGGCAAGATGATGCTAATGTAGGAGAAGAGGTGCTGATCATGCTAACGTAATTGTTACTACAGTGTGTGCGTACTCCTGGCAGGGGTGGGTTGGGCAGCAGCATTCATGCTGACATTTGAGGGAACTGCAACTGTATAAACTCACAAGTCTGTACACCGCAAAGGGTTACTGGTTCATTCTTGACCCTCAACTCACTGGTAGGGTCAGGGAGGTACTCAATTGTCAAAAACAACGTTATGAACGTTTAGCAAACATAAAATCAAAAGGACTAAAACCTCAGTTGACCAATCAGAAGAGCAACAATTGCTGAGAGAGAAAAAAAAAAACTATGCTACCGCTAAGTCATCTAAAGTGATTTAGTCTAAACTCTAAACCGGTGTCTTTGTTTGGCTTGTTGCATAGGTTGATCTGCTAACATTCTACTATTTAGTGTGTGAGAATAAAGCTCACAATTCTGTTTGTGTAAACAGAACAGATATTGTTATCTACCCAAAATAGCCTGGAAGTGGAGGCCAGACATCCTTCCTGTGGCTGTAGTAGTACACCATTAATATTGTGGACATACAGCTCTCTAGTACCAACCTTTGTCCGATTGTCCTTTGTAAGTTCTGAAATGTTTCACGTACCAATTAATTAACCCAAACAATGTGTATGTTTTCCCAACACTACAATCATTTCTTATATAAATCTCAGCCTATAGAGCGTGTGTGTGTTGTATACCTCACAGCTGGAGGTGGTGTCCAGTGCACTAGTGGCCAGGCGGGCCAGGTTACAGAGGTGCTGGAAGAGGTTGAGGCCTGTCATGCTGATGGTCTCAGGCTTCAGCTGGGGCATCTGGAGGCACGAAACGAACGTGCCCAAACTATTAACCTACACCACCAACCTTCATGAATAGTTCGTGTTTTGTTCCTTCTCACATACGCAGGTAAACTACTAGAAGGCCACTACTGCTGAATGGACACAAATAAACAATGGTCATGAGCCCAGTGCAATATATGGATACATAGTATATTATCTCATCATGTTCTCTGTACGGGATCTTCCTTGTATTTAGTGGGTGTGTGCGCTCGTACTTTCTCCAGGAAGAGGTGCTTGTAGGTCTCCATGCCCATGGCATGCTGGTCCTTGCTGCGCACCTGGTTGAGGAACCAGTGCAGGGCGTCGTCATAGCACTCAGAGTCCTCCACCAGGCAGTGCCATAGGATGTCCACCTGCTCCAGGCTCAGCCCTGGGGAGGGAACACGGAGGGCTGGGTCAGGCTGTGTGGCCCTTACCACTAGTTGGGCTCGCAGGAGACCACATCACGCATACAGTTAGGTCCATGTAAACAATGTAATCTCTCTCGTTATGGACGCTACTTGTGAGTTTGTCTCTCCGTGCAGCAGCACTAGGGGCGTGATACGTGATGCAGAGGTTGTGAATGCATCAGCCAGCATCCCGTCTGCTCTACGGGGTAGGTAGGGGGTCATTCTTTTGTGGGAGTGCCCCCCGCATGCCTCGACTAGTTATGTTGCACCCCAAGCTGGCCTGCCAGTCTATACACAAAGACTGAGCCCGACGCACCTTAACAGTGGAGGGATTGTTCTGGTCAGGCAGCTCAGGTTGCACATAGGGGTGTGTTTCAGAGTATTCATCTGGCATGGACCCACTGACCAGAGACACACGAAAACCAGAGGTCTACTTTCATGGTCGTGCTAAGGCTTATGCAGCCGACATGACAACACATTGGTATATGGGCTGCAACTAACGATTACTATTTCAGCTGTAGTAGAGCACAGTAAACGGCTCTAGACTCACAAAAGACTGAAGCACATGATCTAATACCTACTGCAGGATTATGCAGTCTTCATTTGCATTTTAGACATGTATTTGTGGCTGTATTGTTAGCTGAAGAGCTTTACTGCAACAAATATGGCTGCCCTCTGAAACTGGACAAGTCGAATCATCAGTCAGTGCCCCTTCAGTCGACTGAGATTGTCAAGTTGAGCAGTCGTTTACTTCTTTTTTTTTACAACATAACACAGATAGAACTTTACAAAACTGTACAACACAGGGATAACATTCCAATGAGGAATTATAATTTAGCGTCATCAGACGCCAAATATTAAATTATATTAATAGGCATTTAAATAATAGCACATGTTGGGCTACCGTAGCATAGTCCATTGATCCAACATAGTCGGCAAAATAAAAAAAGAGATAGTTCCTGATGTTCTCAAGTTAGCTAAACTAACCTTATTTATATAGATCTATGAAAGACTGGAGTCTAGGAGCAGGCATCACCAGAGGCCACACGATACAATATTATCACGATACGTTGCGATTATAAACACATTGCGATAATCTGCAATATTGTGCAAATTATTACTATTTCCAACTTCAAATGATGTCCCCAAAGGAAAACTTTGTCAACATCTGTTCATCTCACAAACTGTATTGCTGCAATATGTGATCGTCAGGTCCAACTTACTGACATGAACAGAACAACATCCATTTACCATTTATCATAAATATTGTATACACCAAGTTAAAATCTCATGTGCAATAAAATAGCGATATTTGGTATCGATACAGTATTGCCATGGGAAATATTGCAACGCTATGCTGCACCGATTTTTCCCCCCACCCCTACAGTCTTCCCCATGTGCCATGGCTATAATACAAACAAAGAATATTTAATACCTGCACATTTGAAACCATTTATTTAGACAAGAAACTGTAATTAACACGTGTCCTAAAGACACAGGGATTATCATCACTCAAACAAAGAAACAACAATTTTAGTGATCATTGATAATTCTGTCAAGTTAACCGTAGGTTTTAGAATGCTTTTTTAAGGAACAAGTCGTCCAACCTCTGTATTTAACGGCCAAATTCGACTGACACAATTGTAATTCGGGGACAGCTTCACAAACAAATAACAGTTTTAGAAAGTTATTTAAAAGAGCTTGAAGTATTCAGAGAGAACCTAAATATACGAGCAACTCTGGAAGGAGAACAGTAGTGTTTAGGTACAGTTAATGTGTCAACATTGCCTCTTACTGAAATGGTCTGGAGATCCCAAGGTGGAGAACACACATGTAAGGAACTGGAGGCGAACCTGCACCTCTGCGCTGTGTCCATATCTGCCATTACACACCACACACACAAGAACACATCAACATTTGACTAGCAGCGTTATCAAGTTGTACATTTGTTTTTGTTGAGAATGCCACTGAAGTGAGTGCACGCATGACTTGACGTACAGCGCAAACTTGTGCCTGTGTTCCCGGACCTCCTGGATGTAGTGGAGCAAGTTCTCGAAGAAGAGGTTCATCATGTGGAGTTCTTTCTCTGCCCACCTGACAGGGCAAAGACAATGATCACATTGATGGTCTGGGCTATGTTCCAGAGAAACCATCCTCATCACAGACTGACACAGGTGCGTTATGTACGTACATGGTGATCCAGTGAGTGTCGTAGCTAGAGCCAAACTGTTGGAAAGTACCAAACAGCTTCGGTAACAGCCGTAAGGAGACCACCACGGACCTGGCAATGGAACCAAGATAACAAACACGATTATTCTACGCCAGATACCGAGCAAATCAATGAAGAATGTGTTGGGTTTTTCAGGTGATGTTACCGGTGATGTGCCAGGTTGTCAAGGCAACCCTCGATGAAGCGCATGCGGATTTGTCTGTCAGTAAACCAACAAACTAGCGAACAGAGCAGCTTCTCTGCTTCGTTAATCAAGCCCTCCGACAGGTGGATCTAAAACATCACAGAAAAAAACAGAAGAGGGTTCACATATGTTCACATTGTTAGAGGCATTGTTTGCATCATTATTGGAGGCTCACGGATCGTGATTATTGAGTGTGTCAAGACACGCAATGATAAAACACAGACAAGATCCTGGTGTACAAAATGAGCCCTCCTACTCCCAACACTAGGACACAGTTCCATCAAGAGTCCAGTGAGTCGTACCGCATCCTCGTCCTGCACCAGGTCCCACAGCAGAGTGCTGCCCTTCTTACACACGTTGTCCAGGTTGATGTCTGTCACCGCCGAGCTGGACGAGTACTGGTGCTTATGGACCGCCGGGCCTGGTGGGAAGCGAGCGAGCGAGCGAGAGAGAGAGAGAGAGAGCGAGAGAGCAAGAGAGAGCGAGAGCGAGAGCGAGAGAGAGAGCGAGAGAGAGAGCGAGAGAGAGATTGTTACTCAACAACATGCAGTATATTAGGGTTGTAGATAAGTATGGATACACATGAGTATCGCGATATTACGATTTGCGATACTCTATCGATTCTCTAAATCACGGTATTGATACTTTTTTTTTTTTTTAGAATACAATGCTTGTTACTAGTTTTAGCTTAAAGCTCATTTCCATCTGAAGTCCCTGAGCAAGTTTACATAAGTGTTTGTTAGCATTGCTATGGCAGTTTTACGCAAATTAGAAATATATATCGGACTGTGCCCCCTGTATTGTGATACGCACCGTATGGCCAAATTCTTGCCAATACACAGCCCTAACATATATACTGTATGTATACACTGTGCCTGTCCCATGTTTGCTTGGATATTTTGGAGCACATGTCACCCACCTTGCACCAAGTGCTCATGGTAGATGGAGGCCAGGTTAGGGAGGTGTTGCTGGAGGTGGGAGCTGAGCTCAGCATGGGAGTTGATCTGAACCAGCTCCTCCTCGCAGCCAGACTCCTCGCCGTCAAAGTCGGCCATGTTCTTCTCAGACTTGGCGCTGACCTGAGAGCTGCTGCAGCTCACGTCGTCCGCACTCAGCATGTCCTCCACCATGTGACTAAAGGAAGGAGAAGAAGGATAGGCATTTTGAAGGGTCATTTGGATTTTTGTGAGTAGGATTCACTTTGTAGTTGCCTGAAACATTTTAGTTCTTCTGAGCAGCATGTTAGCATAGACATGCTAATCAAGCCAAATTACAGAACTTCCACATCTGGTTATTGAACGGCCAACACCAAATCGAGTTATTTGTTTTGCTGAATCATTAAAGCAATAAGTTCAACCAGGTATATTCCCACAATGTTTCCATTCCCAAGTTATAGTCAGTAATTCTAAAGGAAAGTTATTTGAACTAAATCAAAACAAAAACACATCTACCTTCAATTCCATCGCCTGCTCCCTCACAAGCTCCACCCCCACACACATTGGAAACACATTGAGAAGGCTAGGATATTGTTGTGCTCCTAT
Organism: Forbesichthys papilliferus; assembly: GCA_025399855.1. Lineage (NCBI taxonomy): Eukaryota > Metazoa > Chordata > Actinopteri > Percopsiformes > Amblyopsidae > Forbesichthys > Forbesichthys papilliferus. Next base: position 370,282 of record JAODOY010000001.1, on the reverse strand, counting down.
TTGTTAGCTGAGCCAGGCCACCTGTTAGCTACACAGTGTGTCCCTACCCTTCGTGGTGGTGGTGGTGGTGGTGGTGATGGTGGTGGTGGTGGTGTTGGGGCCCCATGAACCTGCGGCAGTTGAACATGTCCGTGCCCATGGCCTCTCCCAGGAAGTCCCCAGGCAGGCAGGGGGCCTCTTGCACCATGGGGGCGGGGCCTATGTCAGCCTGCTGCTGCTGGCCCTCCCTCTCTCTCTCTGGGTCATCCGGCCGGGCGGCCGACGTGGCGACCGTGGAGCAGGCGTCGAGCAGCCTCAGCGACGCCGCCGCAGTCGTCGTCATCACCATGGTGCCATCGGGGCCGAACGGAAGCACCTTGGGCTTGGGTCCGCCCCCTGGCCTCGCCCCCTGCCCCTCCCCCAACGCCTCTCCCGCCTTCCTCTTTCTGACCTCCACCTGCTCCTGAGGCTCCTTCTGACGGCTGCCGCCCTCTTCCACTTCGTCGTCCTCCTCCTCCTCCTCGTCCTCCTCATCGTCCTCCTCCTCCTCTTCCTCCTCGTCATCCTCCTCCTCATCATCATCGTCCTCCTCATCATCATCCTCATCATCCTCCTCCTCCTCCTCCTCCTTTAGGGCCTCGCTGTCGGCCATGTCGTCCGTCAGCATCTCGCTGCCTGGACTGCCGGCTGACTGGCTGGCGCGGCTGGAGGCCGCCTCGTTGCTGGAGGCGTCGCTGTGGCCGCTGCTGCTGCCCGGGCCGCTGCTGCCCTCCTCCGCACTGTTGGCCGTCTCGTCAGAGCTGCCCTGCATCGACTCCTGCAGCGCACGCACACACACACACACCAGCACACGCATACGATGAGGAGCTTGCCAAGGGTCCAAACACATGGTTTGGAGCTAAATGTGGAAAGAAAGGGTGTGTGTGTGTGTGCGTGCGTGCGTACCTCCGTGTCAGAGAGCCTCTGCTGGGTCCTCTTGCCGCCCACCATGAGCTGCTCGTCCATTTCCATGTCGCTGGCTCCGCTGTGCTGGGTGTCACTGTTGTCACTGCTGTCTGGGCTGGCAGCAGGAGAGCCTGGCCCAGCGTTGAGAGAGAGAGGGGGTTACACCACCACTCAGGACAGAGAGCCAGGTATACCTTCAAGTGGAAGGGAGAGAGGGGAGAGAGGGCACACACCTTTCTTGTTACCCATGGGGAGGTTGGTATTGAGCAGGGAGGCGAAGGAGCTCTGTTTGGAGAGCTGGGCCTTGGCAGCCAGGGCATTGTTCCACAGAGCCTTGATCAGCATGGAGGCCAGGTACAGAGTCTGGAAGCAGGCAAAGTCACAAACCGCCACGAAGCTTTAACGATGTCTACGCTATATACAGCCATGGAATAAATAGAGACCACTACAAAATTATTCTTTTAAATATTATAAATATACTGTACAAAAAGTGCATACATGTAAAAATACATATTACATACATAAATAGTAAAATTGCTGTAGTAGTCTCTACATTTATTTTTCCACAGTTGTATGTTATATGATAATATTACATACCAAAGAGATTAGATGAATAGAAAGATATGTAGGAAAATTAATATACAGCTCTGGGGAAAATAAAGACTACTGCAAATCAAACAAATATAAAAAAGAATAAATAAAGAGCATGTTTACATACATACATACACTGTAAATATAATAAATATGAAAATAAAACAATTCCATAAAAACAAATACATACAGTATACACATGTAAATAAAAAAATTGAAATAGTAAAACCAGAGATAATGCTGCAGTGATTTATTCCAGAGCTGTATATAGCCTGAACAACGAGGTGTGCGTGTGCACGTACCTGTTCAGTGTGGGCGCTAGGGTGGAGTCCAGACACCAGGTTAAGGACATGGCGCAGAGGGACTGGGTCCAGGTTTTTAATCAAGGAGGGGAAGAGGTCATGGATGTAGCGACTACAGTGCTTCAGCTGGAGAGCACATTATACAGGCTACATCAACATCACAGGAACAAACTACAGCCTTGCTATTACATGGTCTTAACGGTCTCCAGACACCTGATCAGTTTGGTAGGAGACGTCTACTTGTACTACATATGTGATATCTGAGACAAACTGATGAACCCAGTAGGCAGATTCTGATATTCATTTGGGCAGTGTACCACTAGATGCCAATATGGGTGTCTTTGGTTTTAAATGTAAAACTTTGTTTTAAAGCAGTTTACAAATTTAATGTTTGTTGTTTAAATCAGATGTACTGCCTAGAAAGCTAAAATAACTTTACATGTATAGAAATAATTAATTTAACATTTTTAGATTCAAATGTATAATATCAACCTATTTTAAAGGTTTGACTGCTGGCTTTTCCCTCTGACAATCTTGTGTAAGGCCATGTTTCCCTGGCCTCATCCAGTGGAATAATGAACACTGGAGGTGTGTTATTTGGTGCTACACTGTACCTGAGCTGCAGCCCAAATGCAGTCTACGTGCTGAGTGCTTAGCCTGCCCTCTGCAGCCAGGAAGTTCAGGATCACTTGGCACTGTTTAATGATCTGGAACACGTGCACACACACAAATTAGCTTCAGACGCCTGTTACACAGAAAATATTCATCTACATTATGCTAGCAAATACCTTACCTCGATGTGTAAATTTGGCCCAAATATATGCTCCACCACACTGTTGTTAATTAGCCAGTCGGCTAGTTCCTTTGCAATTGACCTAGGAGAGGATAATGTGCCTTGTGTCAGTGATATCATGGCCGTGAACGCACACTAAACTCACATATTTTATGTCCTGATTTCAGCTGATGAGGTGTCCAAACTAAAACTGTTTGAGAATATAAACAGAACATATGAGGATGAAAATCATCCATTTTATAAAAACGAAATGATTTCACAACATAAGAAAATGGTCGGGAACTGTCTTTCTTGAAAGTGCTTTCTATTCCACAGTGTACAAATAAGAAATGGAATTGGTTTGTAATGTATTATGTCCACATTGTGTTTTATATCAGGCCTCTAACAGTGACTTACGTTTCTGTGTCAGACACAAGTGACTCGTTGTTGCAGACATCATTGAAGGTGTGTAGCTGGTTCTGTGGAAACACATAGCATGCTAGTAAGGCACTAAGGTCACTTCCTAAAGAAACTGCAGCCATTGTGTGCCTCCATGGAGGTTGTGCCATGACCATGAGTGGCGGTGTATGACTGTGTGTGACACTGGACCACAGCTGGGACTCACTGTGATCTGGCTAAGGCCGGCCAGCCTCATGGTCAGCGTTGGCGACATGAAGTACTTGAAAGCCAGGTCCAGGCTCTCCTTGTCAAAACACAGGGCGCTGTCCAAAGGCTCCTTCACTGTGCTCCACATGAGGTCAGCCATGTTCCGGGCCGCACTTTGCCGCAATTCTTGGTCTGACAGCTTGCACAGGTACCTGGGCAGATCAAGTGGGAGTCCAGAGGCAGTGAGATAACACAAATAGCTAATTTTCAAAACAAAAAACTAAAGATACTCAGCACAGTAATGGACCTCCTAAAAAGGTATTAGTGTTACGCTCTTCCTATTACAATACATAGGGAATAGAACCCTAAATCCTGCTGGTATTCATGTTTAGCTCTAACAAGTATAATTCACAAGGAATGGAGCCCTTAAAAGAAGAAAAAAAAAAAAAAAGTAAAGTCAGTTTTTGTAAGCTATTTGTAAATTCACCAAATTCTCCTTGCATTTTGCTAGCTTACCATTCTGTCTGTGTTGAAACTATTATCAGATACATCTACACAGCCCTGACTCCGTAAATATGAACATAAACAAAGTGGTGTACACCGCTCACATCAACAAAGCCATAGTACCATGTTTTCCTTTAGAATGCATTTTGACAATGCGCGAAGGGATATTGTTATCAAGCTCCTCGAAAATGACTAATCCTGCTACTTTTAGCCAGCCTGACTCAAGACGGCTGGAAAAAACTTTTTTTGGGGGTACATTTCCAAATCTAAATATATTAATACTATTTAATGCATTTTACCCACAGGATTGTATTAAACTGAGAAAGTGCATTCAAGTGATGCGGTGTAATTTATTCCTTAAAAAACGATAATATATTATAATGTACTATTTTAATTGATATAACTTGTTTTACAATTACTTTTGAACACAGATGCTGCAAATGTATGACAACAGTGCAACAGGCAGCCGAGCAGTAGACGATTAGAAGGTCAAAATGTCACTCCAAACAGTCCTCAGTACTACTAAAACACATATGAAGGCCGCTTAGGTCAACCCAAAGGCCCGTATGTTTAAGATGGGATCAAAGCCAACAAAGAATGCAGCACAGCTCAACATCAAACAGGCTCAGGCTGCGTCACGCTCTAGCCTGCTAGCTGCCTAACTCCTGAGATCACATGAGGAGAGGACTGCTAGAGCTCTGGTGGCTGTTTCCATAGTGACAGAAGCTCTTCCTAGCAACAGACGTGAGGCACATAGGTTGGTGGGAGAGAGAGAGAGCTCCCTGCTAGTCAAGAAAATCAAGACATCTGGGATGAGTTCAATTTGCGATACCAAACCTAACTCAAATTAGATTAAAGTATAATAATGTATTAGATAACTAAATATAGATTACTGTGTCATTAGGAGCACTAATGTAAAAACACATTCACAGTAAAATAGATGTTTGGATAACATTCCTCCAGTTCATGCTAGTGCAGTACGGACATTCCAGCTTCGGCTGGTTACAGTATTATATATAAATTCACATCCAGGGGAATACATTAGCTTTAATAATGCTGAATGTGGAGTGAACTCACCGTATAACGTAAGTGCGGAAGGGTATTATATGCTGCATAACTGCAGGAATGTGCAACCATATTCGAATCTGTGGGCAGAGGGGGGGTGGGGAAGTAGAATTAAATAGAAAAAACAATCCAGCCACAATTACGGCTACAAAAGCAGTAGGCAAGTCTGGTTTTTTAGGGCTTTACAGCAATGATTTAATAGCACACTTTAGTTTGTCAAGATTCAAGCATGACCAAGAGACACAATAAGAAAGAGCAAAAATAAAAAGCGTTATGTTATTGTATATTTTAGTAAAGACATGTTACTAGTTCAAGTTTGTGTCACAGCCTCAGATGACTAGAAGGCTGGCCAGCCCTTACAAGGCAGGAGGCAAGACTCACGTTGGAAACGATGGTGATGAAGGCATGGGCGATAAGGAACGGGAGGGTCTCGGGGGTCCCAGACTCAAAGCACTCCTTCATCAGGGACAGGCCGTGCTTCCCGCAGAACAGGCACACATAACGCAACAAGTGCAGTGGCACTTCCACGTCCTGGCCAATGGGAGAAGAGAACACACTGATATCAGAGGACGGTTCCAACTAAATAATCTTTAAATGGTTTATATATGATTTTCTGCCACTAGATGTAAAACTAGAGCACTAGCAAGTGAGTGTGATTTCACTTTTCTTGTTTGTATGAAGGCTAACAGGTGAACTTTTTTTTCCTTTTTTATTTCTAAAATATAGTTTCATAGATTTCATAGACTTGGCAAATGGATTTGGATTTGTAAGTACTTCGTTGTGGCTGTTCTTATCAGTTTTTTCTGAGGCTTACATTGTTCATATCGATATCGGAATTATACCGTATTGACCGAAATTTATAATATATTGCCATATACATATTGGCCATATTGTCCAGCCTTACTAGTAAGTTGTCAAAAGTAGTCTAAGTCAGTGTGAATGCAAAGGGCTCTGTAAGATCAGGTCAATACTAATGTACTAATGCCAGAAATGGGACTGCATTTAACATAATGTGCATGTCGACTGAAAAGGTTTTTACTAAATGTCATGTTTTTACTTGTCTCAAATGGTTTCAAAGAGTGCAGAAGAAAGAAAACAAGCATACACAAAGATGTGGTAGACATTGGTTCATAATCCCAGAATCAAAGCAAATAAAAGGTTGCTAGAATAAAAAATAAACATTTAGCCTTTTGTGCTGTCAGTGATCGTTTGATTTAAACTCAATGGCCTGTGACAGCCAATACTTATTTTTCTTGGCCGTCATATTAAACTGGTTACGTCCCAGCAATAAAACAGCAGCAAGGAGTGCAAATCTTAAATCCACAGTGCCTGAGGAAAACACTAACACAGACATTACATGTCATAACAAACAAAGATAGAAGACAGGAAGACATAAAAAGCTGCTCTGTTTACTAGGGGTGTAGTCTCAGCCTCTTCCGTCCTAAACGATTATCCGGAAGTGAGGTAGTCTATTTTCATTGGCTGTCACTCACGAAGTCTGCATCTTAAGTGCTAGTGCAGTACTTTATTTACTAATTTAAGTTTTACTAGTTTTAGTTGTAGCCAGTAGGAGTCGTGTTGGGAAGTTTCTCAACAAATTACTCTGTATACGTTTAATGTCCGTTTACCATTTAACGTTAATTTCATTGAGTTAGGTAGTTTGTCAAAAAACTCTCCTGTGAAATAGACTGATCGTGACGCATATAGAAAGAGAACAACACGCCATACGTTCTCAGCGCTCCATAGAGCGTAACGGTGCTGCCTACTTTTTTGGGGCTCTGGTGCTGGAAGTAACTTTCCCATTCATTCTCCCCACTGACGTAAAACCCTTCTATAAAGTTTTAAGACTGGAACCAAGCCATCCAGCTACGAGAATGTTCGTGACCATAAATAATTTGATTCGGAGCAAAACCATATTTAATCAAAATGGAAAAAATGCAAAGGTATAAGACTGTGTACATAACATATTATAATAGTGAAGGAACTGTGCATCTCAGAATCCATTGTGAATCTTAGAAAATGCATATTCTTCCTTGGTTCTTTTTAATTAGTTATCATATTGTGTATATTATACCATTATAATAGTATAATACAATAGTTTTCATATTATTTATACTTTTAAAATAAAAAAAAATCGTACTTTTCAGCGATAGCAATATCAAAGTCTACTCTCTATAATGTCTCTTACAATACTCACTAGCCAACATGACTATGCAGGGTTTAAAACCTTTCCATGGTAGCACCAAACTTCTGAGTTCCGAACGACTCCGAAGTGCCAAATAAAGCTTGCGAGATGGTTTCACGAAGAAAGCCAGCTCCACCAATCAGAGATGTCGCTGTTACACTTTAGGATTGTGGGTACTTTAGTAGTTATCTGTGACATTGCAAATAAATAATGTTTATCTTAAAACAAGGTTGATATCATACGGACTTGCGGCTTCTACCAGAGCATATACCATCGATTCACAACCTTGTAGCTGTTGGGCTTGGTTCCAAGCTTAAACACTTTATATATAGTATTTTATGAAAAGTCAATGGAGAAAATGAATGGCAATTTTACTTCTGGAAACATACTGTTACACTCATTGTGTTAAGATAACAATTTCTGACAAAAAAATGAAACCAAAGCTGTTGTGTGACAGGATGCACTATCCACAGGGCAAAGAACCCAAAACTAAGTGTTTATAACCTGTCAAACCAAAAGAAGGAGTGGAGAAGGAGAAAAGGAGTCCAAACTGGATACAAGCAATAGAGACACACGTCATATTGCATTGACAACTACGCCTAGTTAGACAAAAACAGTATTCCAAAAGATTTACCTGAAAAAGTTTTTTTTTTTTCACCATATTATTATTTTGGCACGTTATGTAGTACCAGTCACCACATGTAGGCATATTGATTATTAGGATCCCCCAGTTTATATATTTTTCCTGAAAATGCCTCACGTCTTGTTGCCTGTATGTGCTTCTCTCTCCTCAAAACCTTGATTTTTCAGTTAGACATGTTATGCAAACTTCGTTCTAGGTTCTTTACCTTGTGGGTAGTGAATCCTGTCAGACAAAAGCTTTTAGGTAGGTTTACATTTTTTGGTAGAAGTCAGAAATGACATTAGCTTAACGAATACAATGTCAATGGAGAGCTATGGAATGTTTTCCCCCCCGGCATGGACGGGACTTAAATGCACTCTGTCTCTATAGCCAGCACTGTGTCCCAGACTTTGCAAAAGTAAAGGCTGGCTCTGCGAGACTATTTACCTAATCAGAATTCCTATACAAACCCTGAGGAATGTCCGGTATATGGTAGGACAATAATTTCTGCCTACATCACTGGTGGCTTCTTTAAGCCATTACATATGGAGTTGTCAAATATGTTAAGCCAGCCCCCCTCTATGATTCCATTTATTTTTAAATAGAGCACAGCTGTTGGGCTCTGGGCTGTTTTGCATGCAGAGCTCTAATACAATGGAAATAGTTCCAAGATGGTATAAATAACAGATATGACAAGTCAGAAAGGAAGAATATAGTTATAGAATATAATATAGATATGATTAGAAATGGGAAGGAGGCATTTTATTCAGATAACTAAGTGTGGATGACAATTGGAATCCAGCTATATAGAATACACTTAAGATACATTTTAATGTCTTTCCCCTACCAGGAAAATTGATCAAATTACTTTCAGGTCCCTTCAAACTACACAACTTGGAAACATTTTCTTTTTTCGTATAATCCCTTTGAAGAAAGTAATGTCACAAGCAAAACAATGCTCCCCACAATTCAGTTCTTTCCAGGTTCCAAACTTGACAACAAGTGAATGTAAATTCACAACTGTGAATGTAAATTTGGGCGTTGCTGAAAAATAATATGTGCGCACAGGCCAACTGCCCTGAACAAAAAGGCTGTGAGAGTAGAAGTCCTGAGTCACAGCGTGAAGAATGAATGCCTGTTCAGATGGTGAATGTTGATGCTGAATTAGAATAACAAAAAAAAGACTTGCTTACGTTCATGTCGCAGAACGAGCCGAGGATATTGCTTTCATGAGCAGATATGTCCTGGGGGGAATAAAAGATTAAACAATTGAAGGGAGTTTGGAAAGAGGCTTCAGGAAGAGGTGGTAGATGAAGCCAGTGGTTCTCAAACTTAGTGAACCATGACATAGCATAACCAGCATATGAATAGAAAACACCTATGAACAGTGGTGTTCATAGGTGTTTTCTATTTTTATGATGGTTATAGCATGGTATTTGGTTTAAAATATGTTTTCCCCCTTAACTTAAACATGATACTTTTTTATCTCACAACCCACAAAAGCATTCATTAGGCTATGACATGTCAATGAACAAGATTTTATAGACTGATGTGGCAGGCAGGATACAGTGTTATTTTCCTAACTATAAAATAAATAATGATCTACCTTCTAGTAACCGATGCAACTGGGGTTAAATGGATTACCTTCCCACTTAATTTAATCAATTTACTGAGTAGTGTATACAGTATAGGTACACTACTCTGCTGTCCAAAGGCTAACCGCAATAACTACATATCTGGTAAAATGTTAGTTCTTCATCTTGACTTTTTTTTAATAAAATACATATTATAATTGCAGAAATTACAAAACTAGCAATTTTTGAAGCCATTTTTAGTTAATTAGGCTTTGTAGAACTGCCTCAAAGGTTGGGTCACTTAGAAATGTACTTGTTTTTGAAAAAACCCTTTTTATGATTTTATTTATAAAATAAAACTGAATACATTGACACATGAACTAGGTAAATTTAATAGACAAAGAAAATGTTTCTTTCAAAAACAAGGACATTTGTTACCGCAAACTTTTGAACAGTGTAGGGCTATACTCTAATCTAAAGTATGTCAGAACTTGGATTTTATGGTTCATCAATTGCAAGGCACAATAAATACATTATAAAAGCAGCACATCCAAACAAACCTTTTACATACTGTACATTTGGCAGGTATTTAAGCGTAACCCTAGAATCTATCTATACAGTGATGAAAGGTTTATATGGTTGAGCTAACATTATGGACTGGATCAGTACAGGCACATAGTAATTGTCTTTATGGAGAAGGGTCACCACCAATAGTGTTAGTTTGGCAGCCCGATTCAGGCTTTACCTTACCTCTATGGTGGCATGTGTGTTGTGTTTGTAGGCCGTGTAGAGGGGGAACTGGATCTGAAAGATTTTAGCAGCGCACAACAGCAGCTTCTCCCTTTCTTCTGTGCTCCAGGAAACTAAAGGGTCCTGGTTATCCATGCCAGCGCTACTGCTGCTAGCCACAGCTTCTCCACACGCCGAGTCATTCCCATTGTCCCCTGGGTCAATGGCTGCCTGGGCTTGATTCGACGGGGCCTCCCCCTGCCCCTGACCCTTGTTGTGGTTGAGGTCAGGGGGGTCCTCCTCCGCAGAGTCTCTCTCCACGTTCACGGGCTCGTCCTCGCCGGGCGAGGGCGGCTGGGGGAGCGAGCCCACGGCGGCCTCGTTCCACTCCGAGCCGGCCCCGTCCGTCTCCGACACCCCCCTGGTGTGAGAGCGGCCATGGGTGGTGCAGAGGCGGTCTCTCAGGCTGCTGATCTGGGTGATCACCAAGTTGATGAGAGCATACACCAGTTGGTTGAAGACTTCCAGGTGCTTGTATTCCTTAAAGCAGCAGAGACATTGCCTGCAAACAAGAGGACATTTCACTTAGCAACAGAGTCTTTAAGTACGCATCAGAACTCCACCTGCATGGAATTGGACTTGACTAGCAGTCAACAGACATGTCAAACAAACAAGCAGAAACTCCATCTGATGATTTGGTATTGGGTGTACTGACCAACACAGGTGCCCATGGGTACACCAAAACCGGCAATACGAGGAAGGTTGCCGTGACATTGTATACGAATGACAAAGTGCAGTAACTAGGCGACCAAATTAGAATAATCAGATTTGTGATGAATAAAAAGAGGTTTGACTTGAGACAATGTAACGTTGCACATCTAAAGATTTGCCAATGTAGCGGAAAATATTAACTGCTGAGTAAGCACCTTTTTTGTTAATGCCCGAGGGTTATATTGTTCAAGGCTCCTTTGTCAAGCACAAAACATTTCTGGACTGGCCACATTACCATTCATAGCAGTGACAAAAACATGTAAAAACAAAGTTGTTGAACCTATTTGTGCCTGGACCACCTCTAAATAGAAACCAATGTCTTGTTTTTCCAAGTTACTATTCATATAACCTAAGGTTTCAAAGCATACAGAGTAGTTGATGGTATCGTTGTACCTTGCTAAATGGCTCCATCACATTAATAACAGACTCAGTATGTTGCTGTACCGTTGTGTTAAGCAGAAATCAGGCTACACACATGCGTATCTTGTCTAACCCCACAGCATTCATAGTCTAAGCCCTGTGGATGTGTGTTGAGTGACGACAAAGAAACCAGTGACCAGCCAACTCACTGACCTCTGTGTCCATGAGCTGATGTAGGTCAACACTCGGAGGGCATGCTCCTTCTTCAGCTGGAAGCCTCCTTCGCTGCTGTCTGCATCTGAAACTAGTCACATGGCTCCTCATCACAAACTAGTCAGCATTGTGATGGAGCAATTTACTATTAACAGAAGATACAAGACTAGAATGGAATAAAGGGGTACATTTATACAACAAAGTTGTTAGTAGTATTTGTCAGTACTACAGATCCTTGCTAGCGGACCTCATTTGACTTGAAAACTAAATCCAATCAGTTACAAACAACTAAATGTATACTAGGCCTAATGTTATGTTAGCATTCATTCATGTAAATGTATCTAGTTGTGTATTGCTCATCACAAAACATGAATTATCTGGAACATGCATCAGCGAGCAGGAGTCCTGATAATCAGATGTAAACAGTGATAGCCTTATCCAAACACAAACTTCCGTGCTGGATGGCCAGTGGTCTGGGTGTTCGGCTCCCCAGTTCGAACCGCAGTTTTGACCTACCTGTAAGCATCCTTGAGCAAGATGCCTAACCCCGTAACCCCTAACCACTCCAGGTAGTTGATTGCACCTTGCATGGCAGCAATCACCATCGGTGTATGAATGTGTGTGTGAATGGGTGAATGTGAGGCAAAATACTGTAAAGCGCTTTGGGTAAAAGAGCTATATAAATGCAGTTAATTTACCATTTACTTCAATCTCTAGTGGCTTTACTGCAGTATTGAATAGATTATTTTAACTCTCTAGTTTATTACTTATTTACCTCAATATGAGATGTTGTTTGGCATGAAGTAACTCCATTGTTCACAACCGATATAAACCATTGATTCCCATCATTTGTCTAGAACCACGTTTTAATGCGTCTAGTACAATGCTGTGTAAAAGCTAATTGATTCTGACCTGAAGGTGTGTTTGTGATGATCTCGCTAAGTGTAAACTAGGTGGAACAGAGGATCATTGCAGAACACTGTTAGAGTAGACATGGCTTCAACAACAAGGCACACCCCAGACACCCATGCTTCAGTGGGAACCACACAAGCAGAGGAAGCCTGTTCAGCGTATCTGTGTCTCACAAAGACACGGCAGATGGAACCAAACATGTCAAATATGAACTCAGACCAAAGCACATCATCCACCATTGTCCATTGTTTCATGGCCGGAGCCAGCCAGTCTCCTCTGAACAGTTGAGGTTGAGATGTACTGTTCCTTGAACTCTGTATAAAGTATACTCCGTTTTTGGGCTGGATTCTGAAGTGCACTTAATTGGCTGTAACCCCACTAAACATTGGGTCATCCTTTGTCGTGGCTTACGGTCAATTTTATCATAGTGCTTGTTGATGTTTGTAGAAACTGCACTGTCAAAGTATAGGTTAAGGACTGAGTGATGTTGATGGCAATGATGTCCTGTCATTTTTCTTTACTTAGTGGAGGTAATATATCCTCACCCTGACGTTGCAAGATTTGGTATAACTTCACAGCGAGAATCTAAAACCTAAAAAACATTGCGAATGTGTCCGCGTAGCAACTGAACTTACCAATAAGCATTGTATTGATAGCTATGCAGGCGCGTCTTAGTGTGGCCAACAGCGATAACGACCAGATGGATCATCCAATCAAAATCAAGTATTTTTGAAAGTGCCTGCCCTATTCAAACAGTTTGATGGACATCTCCCCAGATCAACTTGTGACTAACTAACGGTATGTCAGGTTAGAGAGCAAATATAAACTGCCATAACATTAATTGCTTGCTGCAGTACAGACAACATAATGGTATTTAAACAGGACTATTTACTAGGGCTGTGAAAATAACGCATACATTTTGATTAATTAAATTAAAACTCAAATAAAAATATTAATGCTGGTTAAACACACTGATATGTCCACCCTTTTTAGTTAATTTTGCTAACTGTTGAGCAGAAATCACAGCGCATTGCGCGAAACTGGGAAACAAACGTCAGAGGATGAAGATGATATTGGGCAATTCCAGCGTTATGCGAGTTTCTTAGGAAAAGGAAAAAAAAAGATGATTATTTTATTATAATCATTGATTTTCCAAAAAATTGGCATCAGCAATTAAAGGTATAGTCAGCTATTGCATGCTAATACACTGTCAAATTCACCAATGCCAAATATCTCCTTGTATTTCACTATTTTACCGCTCTGTGCGTGTTGTAAAAATTAAACTACACAGCCCTGGCTCCGTAAATATGAAACCAACTTCTTTGCTTCACAATGTGTTTCAATGTGTGAGGTGTTGCTGCAGAGTGATATTGTTGTGATTTGAGCTCAAAGTTAGCATGCATGCTGACACAGTTGACAGTTTGAGGTCTCAGTTCAATGTGACAATACCACATATGTAGAACAGCATCATATGCCCAGGTTTACTCTTGACAGATTACATTTATTTTTCACTGTTTATTTAAATCCAAAGAGCCAGTGCTCACCCCGTTACCTTTTCCATGTAGTTTACTGACATGAGGCTACTGATTCTTACTACTTTGACTTAGACACAGCAGTGCAACAAGGTTACTTTGAACCACAAGCCCTTTTTAATTTTCCAGCGTTTAGAGTGTTAATATTGCACATTAATTCAGCCTCGCCATTCAGACTTAAGGATATGGGAGATTTAATGTTGTTAATTGTTGTTCACCTCGACATTGGCTTGTCAGTAACATGGTCACACACAGCCCCGGAATCATGTGTATAGGGACAGGAGTGACGTTTTGATAACCAGCCATATGTAACTGCAAGCACATTATTTAATGAATGAAGGTCAAGTTATACTACAGCACAAAATCACAGTCCTTGCCCGCTAACCAGCCATGTCCACAAGCACGTATTAGGCTACTTCATGTATGGGTTATGAAATCGCAGCTGTCCTTGCCTGGTACTGTACAGGAGGATTGTGAGGCAGATTTGAAATAAGCACATCACAAATATTGCATTAAGGCCTCAAGGAACTGTCTCACTGTCTACATGTAGAAAAGGGGAATCATATGTCCCCTTTATAGAATACATAGATATTTGAATGTGCTTAGGCTAGCTAACAAAAACAATTGTGAAATAGACAGCCTATTATTTTATATTCTAGTCTACATGCATTTTAAATGAATCACTACATTTGTAATCGCTAAATCTGAGGCCATGGTTCTCAGCAGGAAACCAATGGAGTGCTTCCTCCGGGTAGGGAAGGGGTCCTTACCACAAATGAAGGAGTTCATGTACCTCGAAGTCTTGTTCACGAGTGAGGGGACATTGGAGCAGGAGATCGGCCAGAGAGTCGGAGCAGCGGGAACGATATTACTATCATTTTACCGCACCGGTATTGTATTCACAATTTAAAAGGTAAATAGGAGGTTGAAAAGTGTGTTTTCTGGTTTATCACAGTCATCACAGTCCTGGGAGTTCCCATCCCAGCTTGTTTGTGACAAGCTGTGTTTGTGTGAGTGACAAGGCACTAATCCTAGAGTGTGAAACGGAAAACAACAGTTCAAAAGCCCCTGAAGTGCTTATTTTGAAATCACACACCAAACAAGATGATATGGACATTAAGGGCCCCGGAGACACTAACAAGACCAAGGTGTGCATGTTTAACCTAAACTTTTAGATTACCAATGACAGACACTCAATATAATACCGTACAAAGGCCAAGTCAGCTGTGCCTTGATGACATGCATGCATGCAACCCCAGAATGACCTTATTTATTTTAGAAAAAGAAAAACATAAGCTAAGGAGAAGCAGAACCCTGTGACCATCTCAAGGTCATAATGTCATACATGTGTGTGTTTTTTATAGAGCAGTCCAAATGTTCATGAGACCCCTGGTTATTGTCTGTGTGGCCTGTCTGACTGTAATAGTTTAATTATGACTGTATCTTACTATTCATATTTCAAACTGTATTATAGGCTACACTTCATTCTTAAATCCTACAACAATGGAATGCACATGTTCTAGGAATTTAACTGATGCTCAACGTTGTAGACTAGATGATAACGTTTCACCAGTTATTTCTATTGTCCAGGCTGACTCAACTTTCTCTTTTATTTTTTTTACTTCAGTTTTTAAATAATTCAGAAAGTACTGGACAATATAAACAAAGAATACAAGTTAGAAGTGGACAAAGCTAAAGCAATTGATACATAAAATAAAACATTTAAAAAACAAAAGATATTTGAAAAATCTAAAAAATTACA
Source organism: Forbesichthys papilliferus (assembly GCA_025399855.1). Classification (NCBI taxonomy): domain Eukaryota; kingdom Metazoa; phylum Chordata; class Actinopteri; order Percopsiformes; family Amblyopsidae; genus Forbesichthys; species Forbesichthys papilliferus. The sequence goes on along the minus strand of JAODOY010000001.1, from coordinate 354,858 downwards.
ACAGAATGAATGACAGCATATTAAGACATAAGGTAAACATAATGAGAGCTCTCCATTTTAATGTTTGGGCCTACTAAGACCTAGGCCTAATCCTGAATACTGATTCCCACCCAAAACATGCAGGCATTTGGGAAGACAATCAACACTATTGTATTCAGTTCAGTATGAAGTGCATCACCATCAGAGTCCTAGACATGTAGGCCTACTTGTCTTTGTTGCAATGGACAAGCTCTTAAGTTCACAATGGAGAAGAGAAAATAGACTCAGAGGAGTACACTTCCATTTGTAGTGGAACCACACACTATAATGCTACAACATGCCAAGAAAGAGTTCAATCTACGTTCCTGTGACTATTTCAGTGCGATCGTGTCAAATTACATTTGGTTAACACACTGCCCTTTTCACACACTGCTACAGCAAATTAAAGGGTCATCAACCCAGGGCACTTTGCTAGTGCCACTTTCCTTAAAACTAGCCCACCATCAACAATGTAGGACTATATGGAATGTTAAACATGGGAAAAAAAGGCTAAAGCAATGTTCTGACTTTGAATAATAAGAATACATCAATAGCAATTACCATCTATCTTAATTTAAATAATCTTACAGTATTACATATGACAAGTAGCTCAATTGATAAAAAGTTTAATACAATGGATGTAAAAAACAGATTGTCAGCTAATTAAATACAATTAAAGCACAACACTGGTTGTTCCTACTTCCTGCGAAGACAAAAATATAGGCTACTTGGGAAATATGTTTTACAATCACATGCAGTGAAGTTGATAAGCCAATGTTTTGTTATAATATGGTTACATGTGAATTTCTCCAGTTCAATGAGATGAGATTGGTTTAAGGGCACATCAGACAAGCTCATCACACACAAAAATAAACCTATCAACAGGAAAACGTTCTAAACACTGAATCTGTGCAGCGAATGCGTTAATACAATAAGAATTTGCCTACATAATTGCACAAAATAAATAGCGTGAATATCTCTTGCAAATAATCGGATGACTGCAGGCCTAGTCAAAAAGATTGCACGAACATTTAAAGTGCAGATGTTCGTGCTATTGAACTGAACTCTGTAGGTCAGAGTAGCAAGGTTGACTGTTAACACTACAGTACCGCTACTGGTACCAACGATAATATTTAAACGTTGTACATGCCTAAATCGTACGCGCCTCGTTGCATGCATCAGTTTTGGGGCTAATTGAGCTGCCGCTGGCCTTAAATAGCATTAGCGGACAACCAGTCTAAAATAGGATAAATCTACATGATCCTCGTGATTGCCGTCGTCGCCACAATAAACTCACCCACGATCATATTATATAATCGTCAAAGAGAATTTTAAGAGTAAACGCGCTCGTCCACAAAACAATGGGTGGTCAGTGGCCAGCTCGTGCACAGGCTGACCTGACAAACACATCAAACAAAGTCAGCCTTGTCGTGAGCTAACTAGCGAGCTAACTTAACAAGTAGGCTACATGCAAGACACAGATTCACCCTTACTATTATGATCGTTAATCTAACTTTACAACACCGTAGCTTACAATGAAGAACACAAAGGTCAACGTACATAATGTTTAATAAAAACAAGAGTACTGTACACCAACAAAACGTATGTCCCTGCATGCAGTAACTGACAGACAGGCCCAAATAAACTGACAGTTTGGAAGACATTTGTGTTGCCATTTAGCCAAGCCCGTGACACGAATGCAGACTACATACATATTCACCTCTTTTGTGTTTGCAAATCAACGACAATGAGGTAAGTTAACCAGTCTGTATACCAAGACCATACAAAGTTATATATAGCTAGCCAGCTAAACTGGCTAGCTGGGATATATAGCTAGGGTGGCTAACATCCAGTAGCTAACAGAGTTGGATGTTCTGATTACAATAAGATGTTTGCTTACTTACTTTCATTTAAAACCTCCACCAGCTCGGCGCAGTTTTCACACATTGTTCGTGAAAAATCAAAAGCCGAGTGCACCTAGTCAAACCATGGCACTGGGCTGTTGACTGTCACAATTGGCTGGCAGCTGGTTGTTTTTGGAGAAAAGGCCCAATGGAATGATTCGTGACCGTTATTCCACAAAATATGTCCACGGGATACCACAGATGCAAAAGTAAGCTGCATCCAAACGGAGTTGATATGCACAAATGTAAGAGGCACTAAAAGATGGAATCGAGTCCGTCTCTAATCTGAGCGTTACTCGAGAGTAGATACGGCAGCCATATTGGGGAAAAAGGGAGGGGGCTGCCTCGGGAAGGACACTCTGGATACAACCACCTGACTGGCGAAGGTAGCCGAATGCGATTTGGTGTTCAAACGTGTTATTTGCGCCACACCAACATTGTATTCATAACATGTTACACTATAGACAGACATTGGTTATAGGCAAACAGATAAAATACACACGGGTGAGAAGACCGAAACGTAAATTCAGCTAACTTCGCTTGTCATCTGGTTTCATCCACTTTCATATCCTTTGTAGTTCTATAGTTATGTGAGTTCAGGCCATATGAGGTCAAGAACCGATAACAGCATGGCTACGTTTGGCTCTGTCACATCGTGGTAACTCTACGAACAAGGGTTTATTACGTTTGTTTAACAGACTCAAATTGGCATGTGCCAGTCTTTACATGTTATGTACTCCCAACCACATTTGAGATTTGTGTGACAATTAATTTGTTACCTCTGATGCTTATAAAGTTTGGAATCCAAATTACAATTTCTCAATTTGCTACTTTCTGGATTTGATCAAATGATCATGCTGATATTAGGCTATCAAAATGTGAAGCCTAATGTATATCTTACATTATTATTTCCAGTAACAAGGTGGGCTATGAAAAAAAGGAACATAGACACATATTTACTGGTACACACAAATATAACAGCAGTAATCTATTTGTAGATAAAATAATCATTAGGGATTAAGACGTTATGTATAAATCAAGACATGGCTTTGGCTTGCATTAGTAACAGAGGGGAGCACAGGTGAAATATCAGTAAGAGCAGTGTACAGTATTTAAATGCATGACGTTTTATTAATTCCTTAAGCACTTGTCATACTACTACAGTCAGTACATAGTCTACTATTGTCATCTCCCTGCCTTGGGCAGCCATGTGGTTGTTCCTGACATATCTCTGAAGGACCAGTGCACATGTTGTTTAGAAAGCAGGTTGCCATTGTGATCATCAAGCAGCGTCAGTCCGGGTATTGTGCAGATAACGAAGACGCCTCCACTTGCACTCTATCCTCCCGAAGGCTTGATCAATGACCGCCCTGCCACGACTGACCTGGGAGTTCAGCAACTGCTCTACTTCAGTGAGAGCCCTGTGCTTACAGTGAGGAGCGATGACAAACGGGAAGGCAGCTGTGCAGTGTAGGCACCGTCTCCCATTAATGTGTACTCGCCCATCTTCTCCTGCCATGTTGTGTGGAAGTTGGAGGTCCTCAACATCCATGGCAGCACGGACACTGCCAGGCGGCCCTCTTGTCTACAATCCCCTGGAGTAGGGTGGAGTAGAAGGACTTCCTGTTCATGTAGTCCCCTCCTCGTATGGGTGGCCTCTGCACTTTTATGTGCCACCCATCAATTGCACCGATGACACAACTGAGGCCACAGAGACAGTGGAATTGAGCAGGAGACGGTACTTTCTCACAGGCATTTGGCCAGGAGATGAAGGTTGGTCCAATTGTCCAAATTATGTTGAGCACGTCTATGATCCTGTGTGCTGATGACTCCGACATGTCAAACTTGTCTGATATCTCCCTAAAGCTGTTTTGATTGACCATGTACCACCAGAACATCAGTACATTCTTGGTCTCATGGTGGTAGTGGTAGACCTTCACTGTTACTTTTTAAAGCCCTTCTTCTCCTGCAGCTTCATCAGCAGATATTCAAACTGTTGCTTGGTGATCTGGAAATGGCGTGCTAAAGAGTCATCCTGCTCAGCATGACTTTTGCGTACTCAGTTTCGTGGTTTATGGGGAGTCGCCGTGTTGAAAACAACATAGTGGATTGCAGTATCCTAAATCAGAGTAGTTTAATTATCTTTTAAACGTTATAGCACGTGTATTAACACCTACATTGTACATCTTTTATGGTAGGCTAATATTATGTAATATTGTATCAGATATCACTGATCGAGCCTGGCTGTAACATTAAAACGCAGTCCAAACTTTTTTCAGGTTATTTCATTATGTAACAAAAGCAATTATACCTTCTGTGCCCTTTTTCTTTTATTTCTTTGAGGTGTACCTCGTTTGTTCTGTAGCGCACTGTATTGAGTTAGCACAACAAAGGCTTTCTTGGGGGCGTCCATCTTGGTTTCCTGTAGTCTCACCATTTCCTCGGTCAAAACTACAAAGACCATGCTGATTTTGCAACACTTCGCTATACAGTCAGGAAATCAACCTGGCTTCTTTAAGAGCATACTACCGACTTAAAATTGGTGTTGCTTTACACCAACATATGTAAATGAGTAAATCATTCAGATTATCAAATTGAGTAAACATGGTCACGTACTAATATATGCACACAAAAAAAAACTACACAGCCACACTATTGTACACATATTTATATCTCAACCTGTCAGAAGCTTGGAAAAAGTTGTTTACATGTTTTTGGAAATTTTAAATTTTGTTGTAACTTTCTCAAGTCAACATATGCACATCAGCCAAGTATAACAAAAATATGTTACCCTTTGTTACCTATTAAGGCAACACTGGCAAAATGTAGATGTGTACAGCACAATATGATTTTGCTTTTGAAACAAGATAAGCAGCAGTCACACAGCAGGTTTAGTGAAAATAGCCAGCTTTATGATACTACTGTACTAGGATAACTTTGCAAAAAGGATGTATTAACATTAGCCTTCCTTTACCATATAGCAACACATTCATTTGACAGGTCAATCTAACATAGGCAGTAGGACATCTCTATCAATTCCACCTCAAGAGTGCTCATAGGCCACATGAGTACTTTTAGAGACCAAAGCACTGTAAAGTAAGCAATTACATGTGCTTCCAACATATATTATATTACATATTAACAAATAAAATAAAAGGGTTTGCGCTTCTGCGGGTAAGTATAGGCAATTCAAATTCATCTTTAATTGCTTCCATTTACTGCACATGTAAAGTAGTATGAGCAAACATATGGCCTGAATTACGATAAAAAGAGAATGTGTTACATAACTGTTTCGTATAAAATGCATCAATATGCACAAAAAACAAATAGCGCCACGATACTAATTTACATATTGGCAAAGATTTGGTCGACATACAACCAAGTGCTCACAGTCCTCCAATAAGTCACACACGCTCACACACGGGGAAGGGGTGGGGAAAAAAATAGTTTGTGAGCATCTCCCAGCCATGTCCCTCTTTACAAGTGTACATATTGGTCGCTGCTGGGCCTTCAGTCGCACATCTCCTCGGGCAGCTCGTGGGGGTTAAGAATGCCAGGCACAGACATCTGGATCTTGTGTTTCTCCTCCTGTGCTTGGCGGAGAGCCGCCTCCCTCTCCTCCAGGAACAGGTCTGTGGTGTCCTCGCCAGCAAATTCCTGTGGACCACAGCAGGGACAGGTCAGGGCACAGGGACTAGTACTAGAAAGCAGTTTCTTATGCTGCGTTCACACAAACAAGCCTAAACTTAGGCCAACTCTTAAAGTGTAATTGCACTCTAAAATATGTTTTTGGAGCAGTAATCGAAGTTAATAGGATTGATCTGTGATGAGCCACATCAGTGCTGGTGTTAATATTGACACAAACATTCTCTTTTATAAAAATCTGCATTTTATGGGTTGAAAACAGAACTACACGTCATATTAGGGCTGAACGGTTAACCGAAAAGTAATTGAAACCGAAAAGCCAAACATCTAACAGACGTAATTTTCCTATTTGTTTAAAAATCCTGTTCAATCAAGTGCGAATTAAATAGGACACGTGTTTGTCGGGACCCGCGGACACTTGTGACAATAAATGAACAGCATCTGAGAAAACGCTGCTGTTACTACTCTAACCACCATTAGAATCAACCACGACAAACGTAAATTCAAACTACACTTCACGTCAATGGCTTGTAAAACAAAAGCTCAGGTGGTGTCACATAATGTCTCATAATGCGTGACAGACAACTCAATGAACTTATTATATAGCAAGGTGGGCTTACTAACACTTGCTGTTAATATATCTGCTTATCCTAAAGTCTTTTACAGCTTTCCAGATAGCTCCTTCGTCCTTCCAAGTTCGAAGCAAATAGAAAACTTTAGCGGAGCTGTCTCCCTTCGTGGTAACTATAGCAGCGATGTCAAGGAAACTTTTTCCAGGAGACATTCCTATGGAAATACAATGTCTGGAATAATGGTTCTAAAATATCACAGTAGACAAAAATGTCTACATTTAGTAGGTGGAGTAGATAAAAATAAATTCCAAATGCATATGTGAATGATAAACATAGCTACAGGATAATACAGCAGGGTAAGTCAACTTTTGCCTGTTAATATATTTACTTTAAGATAAACTCCATGCAGCTTTAATTATTTAATGTTTTAGCCCATTGCGTGATTGAGGTACAATGTTCAATTCATCGTGATATTGATTTTAGGTAAAATCGTGCAACCCTACGTCGTATCTGGTTTTTATCGGTGTACTTGGTACACTCACATCATGAAATTCAAATGTTTACGTTAATGTTAATGGGGCTCCCCCTCTCAGCCCCTCCCCTCACTCAGCTCCTTGACACATGTTTCAATGTTGTAGTGGGTGGAGTCAGACTCAGCGCTGGGGTGCAGTTACACTTTAGTGAGTCATGCAGCTCAGCAATCGGTACAGAAACGGGAGTGAAGTGTATGCCTAGATTAAAAAAACAAGAAAAGCTAGGCATGCCGGCCACGGGCATGAGCAAAGACTATAGGCCAATACCAGTATGGGTTTGGAAACTAGGCATGTGCGCTAGGGCTGGGCGATAAATCAAATTAGATTAATTCAAGTTTTAGTTTTATAACAATTTGAAAAATGCCTAAATCGCAAAATCCGAGACTAATGCTCAAAATTAACATCTGGAGTCGCGCAGACGGGCGGGGCTCCCCCCGTTCTTTATCACATGCTCCTCCGGTCGACACCCATCAGTTAGCGAAACCAACCTCAAAACGTTGATTGCCTATGGTTTGCACCTGTGTGGTCTTTTGGTTTCTGTCAAATCTATGTGGAAGGCGTGTGGCAGCATTTTTGGTACAAAAGCCCAGCCATCTGGTTTATTTAGCCAGAGTAGTTACATACAGACTACTGCATTTTTTTTGTATCGTGTGTATTCTATGTGTAACTATATGTTGTGCTGCACATTTATGCTTTGTCTTGGCCAGGTCGCCGTTGCAAATGAGAATTTGTTCTCAGTCGGCCTATCTGGTTAAATAAAGGTTAAATAAAAAATAAAAAAACTGTAGCCTACATGTTTTTAAAATATGTCCAGAAAATCCCACTAGCGCATCTCGCTAATCAGCTAGCATTAGACATGATTAGCATTTCTTACTTTTTACACTTTAGTTTGTTTAATATCTGTTATGCAATTACGTGCATGATATAGGTTTGGGATTAACCACACATCTTGTGATATGTACTGTAGACATTTCCAATTAGATATTAGTTGCATTAAGCCTTGTATAGGCCATGTAACACTATGCTATTATCCTACTGAGACTGGCCTCTATCTGGAGTTGGTCCCCAGATGCTGCACAGAGGCTTCCCACAGCACAAAACATTTTTAAATCATATCACAGTTGCGGAAAAAATTATCTCTGTATATATTGAATTATTGTCCAGCCCTAGTATTAATAAACAAGTAATATTTAGTCATGAATAAAATAAAAGATTAAAATCATTATCGTTCATCATACTATATATAATCAAGGTTAAATTTTTAGGACAAATCACCCAGCCCTACTGTGTGCGATTCGTCAGTTAAACGCTGCTACCATCGCTAGTCGGCACTATAAATACCAGTCGGCTAAACATATTTTGTTTTTTGAAGTAGAGGATCAGTCAGTATCTCCCTGCCTCAGAAACACACAAAACAATCTGTTGACGCTGCGAGTAGAGTTGGAAGTACCCGATTTCCATGCCTTCCTATTGACGAGGCGGCGGGGACAACGATCAAAGCGGCAAAAAAAACTTTGTTTCCACTAGATCCGCTCGCAGTAAACGACTGAGTGGAAATTTGCAGCGCAGCATCATGCATTATCAAATGAGAGAGCAGATACTTCTGTGTTTTGAATAGCTAGCGGTTGCTAATCAAACTAATCTGGATTCACAACATATCAGCTTTTGATTTAACCATACAGTACAAACTAACATTTACAGTTCAATATTGTTAAAAATACAACATTTGAAATTAATAAACTAGCTATGGAAGTATGGTAATTTAGACAGCCAATGTTAATTAAAACAGAATTAATAAATTTAGATTTTCATAATGCTCGTCTCTCCGTCCCGCTGCCTGTGAATAACGACTATACATAAATAAATAATCCTCGTCCTCAATACCCACTTTGATCTGCACGAGGAAGTCTCTGAGGTGCTCTTTGAAGGCAGCAATGTCCTGGTTCAGGCTGAACAAACCCGTAACAAACACCTTCACCTGGGCACTGGGCAATAAACATTCAATTGACTTTAATACAATGGGTTACAAATAATTATGATTAGATAACATATAAAGAAAAGGAAAGAGCACACCTTCACAGAAAAAAAGGAAATACTGTTGATTATGGCTTTTTACATTTGAGTATAACAATTAACTAGTACACTGCTGTTTTTATATTATTTGTTAATTAGGGGAGTGGTCTCACAATTCAATTACGATTATCATGTCAATGATTCAATTTGATTACATAGCCATTTTTTAGGCAGACAGAAAATCAACTAGCAACGTCAGTAGGCTAGGCTATAAATCAATTATGTCCGTCACTGCATCGATGCAGAATAGTCTACGTCTGCATTGCAATACATTGTTGAAACGAAAACACCCCTATTGTTAATAGACTTGAACACAAAGGCTAAGCAGTACATCTGCATTTGGTCATATTGCCCAACTCCTAGCTACAAGCCCACTTACTCTTGTAGATGTGGGAAAGCAGTTTTTAGCAGGTTGGCTACATATTCTTGAACGTAGACCTGGTTGCTAGCAGCGCTGGCAGGATTCAGCACTGTGGTGATCTTGCCCTCCTCCACCAAGTTGAACATGTAGGCCAGAATGGAAGCGTGCATTGTAAGACCTGAACACAGGAGAGACAGGTCTCATCAGTTAAAGAAAAACACAAACCGTTCCTGTGCATAAAAAAACCCCACAAAAAAACACACCATCCACATAAACATATAGTTCCCAACACAGACCTATGAAAGCCCCGTATGGTGGCTAGTGGGAGGGACTGGCAGCAGCATGTCAAGTGTTAAGCAGTGATCAGGTGTGTACCTGCGGTGTGCGAGGTGTCGGTGACCACAGAAAAGATGTGTTGCAGGATGTCACAGAAGTATGTCTGGTAGAAGCTCTGGGCAGCAGACTCCTCCTGAGCCACGTTCTGCAGCAGCGTGTACAGGATCTGCAGACCTAACAGACACAAGCACACCGTATTCATGACACATGTACTCTACCAGCTGAAGGGCATGCTTCTGTGCTCACTTGGGATGCTCATTTTGAATAATTCTGACCGATAACAGATTACAGATGTAACAGTTAGTTACACTTAGAGTGTCTATGCGGCCGGATGACAATCACAGCCGAGCATCAGTATAAAAGCACAAAATTACTCTTTTAGAACTGTAGCTGTATTTATTTTAGAAGTTAAAAGAAATGGGAAGAATATATGCTATGAGCTAAGCAACAAACATTTTCCTGTAGTCAGAAGCCTACATTAGCTTGTTACTTTGTTTGGGTCTGCCACAGGTAACGCAGACCATGCTACTTTGTACCATGTAGCCTACATGTTTTGTTGTACATTTCCGTTATTTGTTGAACCAGTGAAATTCATCTGGTAGTCAATATTATTCTATTACAATAACAGCTTGATTAAGCAGTAGGCTACATTGCTCCATTTACTGTCAAGTGTCTATAGCTGGGTGCTCAATTAAAATGTGCAGTAGGCTGCTGTAATCTGTAATCTGTTAACAAAGACCCACAGGAGAGAATAGGCTACCCGCTCAGATGATGGTAGCAATGTGCCAAACTAGAGCAAACACGCTCCCAGTTGGCTTATTGTACTGTGCCGCAAACGGCAACATTTTTTAACAGTTTAACTGATTGAATATTAATCAATTCTGTTCTGTTTATTCTTATTGCTGGCTAAACAGCCATGAACATTCCTAGTTCTCACATCACGCCCCCATCTACAATGCTGGAAACCCTTTGGATTCAAGTTTCCCCAGGTGTCCGTAGCATGACGTGGACATGAGCCAGTGGACATGAGCCAGGACGCACCTGTGTCTGCCACATTCCTCATAGTGTGCTTGAAGGCCCAGATGATGGAGTCCAGCACCAGTTTGAACTGGGCGGGGGGGATGGATAGGAAGGCTGGGAAACAGTTGGAGTTAACTGCCTGGAGGAGGTAGAAGAAGTGGGTCCTATGCTCCGGGTGTTCTTCAAAATCCTGTGGAGATGGGAAGATGTAGACATTGATTACACAGGCAGCTATTTAAAAACATGCCACAATTAATTTAGTAACTTTATCGTTTCTATCTCATCCAAAGTGGTCTACCAATAATTCTTCAGATAGCTCAATTAGTTGTCCATCCAAACATAGCATAAGTCAATATTACAAATTAGGTGTCAAGAGGACGAGAGGGGAAAAAAAAAAAGTATTTGCTTATTTTGCATAAGACACATTTATATTAATTACACATTTACACAATAGTCAGTTTTCTCTTGTCACAAATCACTTCATCAAGGTTTACATTTACAGCATTTGGCAGACGCTTTTATCCAAAGCGACTTACATGTAGTACATTTGTCATTAGCTGGACAGGCCATACACCAGCAATTGTAAGCAACCAATATTCTATCAGAATATGTGCAATTGTTTAAGTACCACAGTCTGTTCTGCTATACTGCACCATCTAGGTTCAGACAGATACCTTGTTGATCATGTTCAGAGTGCACTCAAACACAGCATCAAAGATCTTGGGGATTTCAACAGTGATGTGGCCACCCAGCTTGTTGACGATGGTTGCCATGGTGCTGAGGACCTCAGGCTCCCTGGCTGCAGGGACGTTCCTCTGGTAGTCAATGAGCACAGCCTCTAGCAGGGGAGGCACAAAATTCTCTCCAACCTAGTCCAACACACATACAAAACTTATTAAGATAGAGTTAAGACAAAGCCAATGCAGCTCATTTACAGATGCTAGCTGGGCGCAGGAAAGGCTTACCATCTGGGGGTCGTTGGAGCGACTGACCCAGCCGGATATCAACTTCAATGTCTCTCGCTTCACCGTCCTCATACTTCTGATGAGTGGCTGTTTGGTCACCATCTCTCCTGTTGGGACAAAGGCAATTAACCAAAGCAGGCCAAGTAGAGTGCCCTGGTAAGCCTATAGAGCCCTTTCACCAGACAAGCAAGTAGAGGCTATGAACACACCAAGCGGGAACCGGTGCTGAGAAGTGCCAGCATCTGCACTTCCTCAAATGTCCACTTGGTAGAATGGCTGCAAAAGGGAGTCAATCCCCATAAACTCCAATATTAGAATATCCACCTTCCATCCAAAGTCAAATAATGCAAATATGGCAACACCAGAACCAGCACAGTTTCAACTTCTAACAAGTTTGTCAGAAAAGCTCTGGGTGACGTCACAGAGGGTTTGTCCATTTATGTACACACACACACACTGACCATTGGACTGGATGGCGGAGGAGATGTTCTCACTAAGACACTTGTAGACGTTGAGCATGTCCAGATAGATGCGGCCCAGCTGCACAACAAACGGGTGGCCTACGGCCTTGCAGGCTCGCACGTTGGTCTTCAGGATGCTGCCCAGCTGACGCACCGTCTCAGCGTCCTTCAGGATGTCCACGTTCTGCGGACACAGTCAACAGCGCTGGGTGAAGGCCTCGCCAGGGGATGGGGGGGGGTGACTGATGTGTGCTAGGGAGGCTGGCTGTGTACCTTAGTGGCCTGCTGGATGATGCTGTCCCACACCTGGTTGGGCAGCAGCATGTATTTATCAATAAGGTGCTCTTGGACCGCCTGGTCCGTCTGAGCCCCGATCATGTAGCCCACCGCCTCATAGAACGTATGCACCTGTGGTGGACACACACACGGGAATGGGAGGGAGGGAAAGGGGGGTGTTACAGGCAGCACGACGCACAGGAGAGCGTCTCCTTAAAAAGCACATGGAGCACCTGGGACAGTTAATGGAGATGAACCGGGTTGGCAAGAAGCAGTGGCGTGTCAGGCCACCCCGCTGCCAACATGCCATGGCAGGGCCAACACACCTGCTGTGGCTGCAGGTCACAGATGATGGTGTTGATGTTGCTTAGGATCTCGTCGATGAAGGGCATCACCTCGCCCACCTGCACCTGGACAAAATGCCGCCGGCACTTCTGGGCAATTTTGATGAAGGTGTCACAGGCCATGTCCTGCACGCCGTCGTGGGTTTCTGTGAGCCACAAGGCAGAGCTTGTTCTAAATGTACGCCCACTGCCACATATTCACATCACAGGACAGGAACACACTCTAATAAAGTCAATGTATCCTGCTGATTTATAACGACCAGAAGACAAAGAAGAAAAAGAGCAGATGATGCTAGGATGGGAATATTTCTGAGTGGCGTTAATGCTACACTGTAATAAACAATGGCAACTATTGAGAGTTTATAGAATTACAAACAGATTTGGAGGCCTCGTTAGTCCTCCAGCCTATATGGAAACATCAGGACTTCATAATACTGCAGCTCATTTGCCCAAAGGAGAAGCATTTCACTTTGTTTTTCCTCCTTGAATACTTGTTTGGTACATGTGTGCACTACCATTCAATATTCACTGAGATTATAGTCTGTAAACCCTGTTTGCTTTAGCTTTCACACAGCCACTCTGGATACTGAACCAATCAGTGACAAGTGTGATGACATTGAAGTTCAAGCCTTTGTTTCAAAATAATGGTAGAGCTAGATGAAGCTATTCACAAGGTGGATTATGGATGTGGTTAGACCAGGCTACCATGGTGCAGGCTAAGTGGGAGATCTGTGCAGAATAAAGAGAAGGATAAACAATACCATGCTGTGCTTCTGATTGTAACCACTTTCGTACTACAACAGGACATTGACAAAGCACTGCTCCAAATGATGCAATGAAGCATCATAACAGGATCCCACAGTTACGGTACAGACACAGCTATTATTATTATTAATAATATGTTTTATTTTTTATTTTTTATTTGTTTTAAAAAAAAGGTTTTGCATACTTTTATCTCGGATCTCGTACACAGACAATTGCGTAGTTGGTATGAAAAATGTGTGCATGTTGGCAGGTGTGGCTGGAAAGTATATGCATTTGTTGTGGCTCACCATGCATAAACTCAAACAGTTTGTTGACCACTGTCTTGAGGAACTTCCAGTGTGCTCGGAGGAAGCGAGGGTACTGGCCTACAATGTACATGATGTTTGAGGCTATAATGGCCTTGTTGTCCTTGCCCCTCTTCTGCTCACAGAGCCCCAGCAGGTCCTGGAAGAGGAACACATTTACAGTTTTATAGTGTTTCGGAAAGGTAAACGGTAATACATTTAAGAGCTCAATTACAATGGAAAGCAGGTGGAACTGAAGGGTCATGAGCTGATGCCAACAGCTTTACATTTAACCTCAAAGTAGCCTATTATTTGTAGTATAGTTCCACTGTCGACACCTAAGAGGTGAAGTGACTGGTATAGTAAGGCAGGGGGCGCCGATATGAGCCAGGCTGGCTGTCGCACCTTGATGACAGTGACCAGGAACCTCTTCTCGTCCTCCTCGTGCATGGCACCGCTGATGGAGCCAATGGCCCAGCACAGTGTGTTCAGGTTCCTCCACGACCACTCAGTGCCATTCACCTGGTTATGGAGCTTCTCTGTCATGATGCGCTCCGTATCCACATAGTCCAAGTGAGTCAGGTATACTGCACGCACGCACACACAAATCAAGATACAGGCGATATCTTTGGAAAGCACAAGCATGTTGCATTTATACTACATTTATTATTATAATGCCAGTCTAGTTAGCCTTGTGATACCATCCTGATCTTGTAAGTTATAGTTTGACTTTGCCACAGGTATCACTATGGGACCCCTCTATTCAAAGCCATTTGTCATAAAGGTGTCGCTAATATAATTCAATCAAAGTTCCTTATACACGATTAGCTATCTAACATCTGATTATTAGAATTTCACCAAATCGGAATGTTTAGCATCAACTAGAGCGCCAGTGGAAACCAAAACGTGGAATACAACTGGTAATTAGCAAGATCATCATAGAAAAAATTGCAACTGGCCACTGATTGGCTGACGGTTTCCGTCATGGTCGACAACCGCTTTTGACTCGAGGGGTTCCAGACAGACAGTAACTCACTAGATCAGCATGGAGTATGCAGATATTGGGTCACTGGCACTCACCCAGGGTTTCCCTCATGTTCTTGTAGAGGTTGATGGAGTCTGTATCCTTCATGAACTCCCTGACCACCTCCCCCTGGTCGTTTTCCACCACCAGCACCTCCTCTGGCTTAGCCATGCGACTCACCATCAGCAGACGTACCTGGAGGTGGCAGGAGATACAGCCTGCTAATTAGCCTAAAGGCACACTGCAATGCATGGTGACCTGGCGGACCAGGCCAAAGACAGCTCCCGCCACAGTGGGCTAAAACACCACTTGAGCTGCAGAGACCTACCTTAGACAGCACAGGCAGGTAGAGGTGTCTGCGGGGCGGCACGTCAGACAGCAGGGGAGAGGTAGAGGTGGAGAATGGACTCTCTCTGTACAGCTCAGCCGCCAGGTGGTTCCAGTACTCCAGGCAGATCTTAAAGATCTCCGTCTCCTCCACCTCCGACACCAGCAGCATGTAGTGCAGGGCCTGAGTGCAGCACACAATGTCATCAGCTCTGGGCACAAGCGCAGGGCAGGCACGTGGCAACAGGTGACAAGTGCTGAGCTGCTACCTCCATGAGGGTCTCGCGCAGGTTGGGCCTCTTCTCGATGAGCTGGCCGTGCTCCTTCAGGAAGGTGCACAGGAACAGGCTGAGGTTCTGGATGAAGTTCTGCTCATCGTCCTTGCCGTTGGCGTAGGCCAGGCGGATGTTGGTGTTCAGCGGCAGCATCTGAGCAGGCACAGACACACAGCATGTGTTATGGTGCAGGGTAAACATATCAACTTGCACACCATCATACGGTTATTACGAGGATGATGATACAGGTTTAAACAAGAACAATACACCCACAGGGGGAGCTAGAGATTCGCTTGACTAGTCTTCGTGTTCATTCATCATAATAAACTGTTTTCAATAATATTGTATGCCCAGTTAACTCTGTTTGCCTTGACCAGCAATTTTATGTGTTTGTGCGTCATATGGTGTGTAATGACAATGGACTCTGTGTGTGTGTACATGTGTCTGTGTGTGTACGTACCTGCTTGAGCTGGCACATTGTGAGGGTGAACAGGTTGACAAACTGCTCCTCGTACTGGTTCACGCTCACACCAGCGATCTCCGTCAAACATTTGAGGGTGATGTTACGGAACATGGGCACGTTCAAGAACTGGCAAACAGAATAAAAACACAGCTTGAATCCATCTCTTACTAACCACGTCTGTCTTGTTTTGCACACCAATTACCCTTGAGGGCCCATTCTGCTAATTAGTCTAGACCCCTTCCCTCCCTTAAAAACCATTTATGCCCATTTAGAAAAGAACCTGACCAATAAACGCTGCATGTGATATAGCTCAATGACCGCAAGGAGCACCTGAGCACGGGAAGCATAACACTGTCTGAAAGACACCCAAAGACAACATGTTAAAAGAAAAAGTAATAATTGTTATTTCTGTTTGATCCAGTTGTTTGAAAGCTTCCAGGCCTGACTGCTGTAGAAAATGGTGCTTAACATTTTAGATATATATTAGATCTTA
>JAODOY010000001.1:327053-338619 GCA_025399855.1 Forbesichthys papilliferus | reverse complement strand
GGGTCGTAAGGTCATTTTATGTCCAATATTACTTAATAGAAAAATGATACAAAACCTAATGGATTTTGTGTTATTTCAAAAGAGTTGCAGGCCTTTCCACAACCAGGGAACCCTGCATGTTAGAAGCCCACCAGCGGTATTTGCTGGCCAGTATTAGCACGTGGCTCATGCTCACCCGTGTTTCTTGACGATCTTGATGTCGTGCAGGTCTACGCCAGTGGCCGTGGCCGGGTCGATGACACGCATGACGGCATCCACGCTCATGGGCGCCAACAGGCTGGAGTACTGGGACACCACCTTGGAGCACAGTGACGTGGTGGCGCTGTTGAGCAGCGTCTCGCGGTCGCTCAGCAACACGGGCGTGCTCATGGCGGTCAGCACCTCCACTGCCTTGTCCACGGCTTTCTGGAAGGACTCAGAGATGGTGGTGGGGTGGATGCCTGCCACGCAAACAGAGGAGAAGGCTTTACTAGCGCCATACAACACTGTTCCCCATCACATCCTCTCACATGCAAGGCTCACTCCAAGTCAAATGTCTAATTCACTGACTACTAATCTGAACTTCCATCACCTATAATGACCATAAACACAAGCCACAAGAATGATGTCTGTGTAGATGGGGGACAGACAGCATGGCAGTGACAAACTGCAAGTAATGATATTTCACATGGCTACTACTCATGTAAACATTCAGACACAGTCGAGATGTGTTGAGACATCTCAAAATGTACTACGTCCAGAAATATTTTGATGAACAGCAACTTAAATATAAAACATAATTCCCTGATATTCAGCGATTAGAAAAATGTTAGCAAATTCCTGGATTCTCCGTGTCTGAAATAGACTGGAAATTCTATGACCAGTGTAAACCCTGCACACGGCAAACACTGTATGAATGCCTGCCACTGAGGTTTAAGGTTTTTTGGACACAGTATGGATGTATGTGGCATGTACCCTTCTGCAGCAGTCTGGAGCAAGCTTCAAGCAGAGCTCCAGCAATCACCACCACAGAGGTTGTCCCATCACCAGCTTCAATGTCCTGGGCTTTGGACAGCTCTACCAGCTGAAACAGACACAACATATTACAATAGGGCAGGGAACATTCAACACTTTAAACCAATATGGAAAACTGATTATTGGATTGTATGCAATACTGTGACATTAGGGCTGTGCAATTACTGGAATTTTAAATTGTGATTCTAATTTCAGCTGCTAACAATTACAAAACCAATTCAAAATCATAACTTTTGTCAAGTAAACTCTTATTTTGTCTTGTGTTCTGAGTGACTGGGACACACCCACTTTCTCCTTTTGCAGGGTGAAAGGGAAAGATCAACGTGAAAAGTATTAAGGAACATTTC
This sequence comes from Forbesichthys papilliferus, assembly GCA_025399855.1. Lineage (NCBI taxonomy): Eukaryota > Metazoa > Chordata > Actinopteri > Percopsiformes > Amblyopsidae > Forbesichthys > Forbesichthys papilliferus. The sequence continues at coordinate 337,258 of JAODOY010000001.1, read as the reverse complement.
TCATTCATACATTTTCAAAGTCAATGACTAATCGTATTAAATAATCGTTATTTCAACAGATCAAAATAATGATATTCATTATTTTGTCAATAATCAAATCAAGCCCTATGTGTAATGTGATTGAAATTGAGCTAGCAGTACAATAAAAATAGTAATTTATCCTGATATGGGTACATACCCCCCAAGTTAAGTTAGCACCTTGCCTCCACAATACAACCAGCAGATGTTCTGCAGCTGGTTATGAGTTTCAACTGTTGTTTAAACCAATACAACGTTACCTAATGATACCATATGAATTAAGCAAGATGTGGCGAATTAAGTTAAATGTCTACCTTTTGCCTATGGGTTTAGATGACTAGGCAAAACATACCATTTTAGCTGCAGGGTGGAGAACCTGCATCTGTTTCAAGATGGTGGCTCCATCATTAGTTATCGTCACATCACCTTTCCCATCCTCAATCTGAAACAAAAGGCTTCAAATTAGATATTTGCAAGAATGAGATTTAGGTACGCTATTTATGGCTGATACGGGTTCACTGACCATCTTATCCATGCCCTTAGGCCCAAGGCTTGTTCTGATTGCATCTGCAACAGCTGTCAAGCAACAAAAACAAGTCACTCGTTCAGTTACATCAGACATTTTATATGCCAGTGACAGAACATTATAATGAAATAGTCATTATTAACTGATACCAAATGTGATCAGGATGTCAGATGACTGAGCAAACTGCTGCACGTTTAGAACAAAAGGTAATTTGTCGAGTCACTCACGACGAGGATTTTACAGATTAAATGGCCTGCTCCGCACGGTACCGGTACCTTTGTGTCGCTTTACGGTAACATTAGGTGCAGTAACCAGTGCGATTAGTACCGGTAACAGTGCAGGGGGGGTTATACCGTGACGCGCTGCCTCCAGTGACCAATAAACACATGTAATCCTTTAAATATCTGACAATATTACAAGACACACTTATTAACTGCCGTTTATGCATTTTACCTTTTCCGGCAGAGATGTTACTGAACCGAATCTGGGCAGGTTTATCACGGTCCACATACGCCCTTCCTTTGTTTTTGCCTCCGTTTGAGACTCTTGGTGCTGCCGATACTCCCGGCATCTTATCTTAATAATAGTCGGGAATTGTTCACGAAACGTTAGAGAAGGGGTCAGACGTTGCCTCAAAATAGAAAGTGCCTGGCTTGGGTTCGGATGGACGCAGATTGGATTTTAATACCAGTGCTGAACAGAATCTTCCAGAACCACCGGCTGCGACTGTCAAAAGAAAGGACCTGCCTGTCAACTTTCTCTGCGCTTGAAGATGACGTAATTTAGTCGTCTGATTTTCTGCCGTGCGATTTTTACATGTGCGAGCAATACAATAATTAATTTAGTATTACATGTGAATCGTTTTAGTTAATTGTTGTCATTACACAGACAGGTATTTGTTCACCAAAAAATGTGGCCTCGCATTTTTGTTAGCGTTTTGGAAATAATAATGTTTAAGATAAATTGTTAATTAGTAGCTACGTTATTTGTTTTGATTTTAGAAGCTCAGTGCCGGTAGCTCAATATCTCGTAAGTCAAGTGATACCGGTAGTAATCTTTGTTGGCTTTTTTGCCTAGCAATCGCTGTGTTGATTTACATATGTATTACCATACCCTAGCACTGCACTAGCCTGCTAAATTAGTGTTGTGACGTTTTGTGATTTCAGTGTCTTTGCTTCAAATGGCCTAGATAATGGCCTACACTTATTTGTAATAGCAAACTTCAGAATACAGTGTGTTTAGTATTCATTTAGGTCAGGTTTAATACTGTTTACTGTGTTAATGTGTGATCATAGACGGGTGCCATGCTGCCCCTAAAGGAGAAGGACAAGCCTATTGTGGCGAAGCTATTGGCAGCTGGGTGCTGTGCCAGGTGTGTCCTCAGGTTTTGCTGTTTGGGGGTGCAATCGGCTTATAGACAACCCTATGAGGTAAGGAGTGATGTTGTTTTGTTCTTTACATAATTGAAGGTGGATCAAAGCTATAGTAGTAACATACTTTGCATGTTTGTTTATATGTTTCTACTGAACGTGTATTGTTAGAACGCATCTTATATTGTGTGTGTGTGTTTGTTGAAATGCCACCAACGTTGATAGCACCTCTTGCCAAATTTTCTCTTTTCAAGGTTATTATTAGAGAACTAAAAGTTTTCATCAGTGATGGAAAACAAAACAATTCCCATGAATCCGAGCCACCAAGAGAAGTCCAATGCTTCAACGCAGCCATATCAGATGGTAAAGAGGAAAACATCAGAACCCATGATGCCACAGCACCAGAACCAACTGATGACCCACCAAGAAAAAGAGTAAAGCTTGACTCTCCAGTGGCTCTTCAGTCAGAAGGAGAGAGTGGGGGTGGCTCTACGACTACAGATCCTCTCCTAAATACAGAGGAGCCACATGGGTGTATGGCTTGTTTAGGAGTTCTACAGGAGTACTGTGATAGAGGTTATGCAATTAAGGTGTGTTTCATTATATGCTTGTATAAGTATCACCCTTGTTTGTGCAGATTCAGTTATTTGGCAGCCATGCATTTTCCTCTATACAGATAGCTGACACAGTGAAGGCGGAGGACTACCAGTTTGATGCAATAGCGCTGTCTGTTTCCCTCCCTGCTCAGCTTTGTGTTAGAGAGGTCAGTGTCAGTGAATGACCAGTTCAACACTCACACAACCACTTTATGATTTTTATCCAAATGTGAGCTCAAGTTTGACCATTTGTAAGTAGAGCTCTTGGCTTCAGGTGACAAGGTAATGGTTGTTTACTGGTCTGTTCTATAAGTGCTAAGTTTTACAATCACATATTTTAAGTTTACAATGTTCTGTCTGTGTTATTGTTGTGATCTGCTTTATTTCCCAGCATTCCTGTTGGCTCCTTGTGAAAAAAGAAGTCAGGTAAATACACAAGATCACAAATGGGTTTTCCCACCAAGTAGTAGCTAGGTAGAATGTAGACTAACACACTTGCTGGTCTCTTGCCTTGAAGAGAGAAGAGTATGGCCCTCAACAAGGATGATGTCATCCAGGTGAAGGAGGCATTTAAGTGGGTCATGCAGGGCCTGGTTGCAAAGGAGCTGGGAGGTGTGGCTGTGTTTACCAAGGTACAATCGAGGGTGGCAAGGGGAAGAACAAGGGCACATTTAGATTAGGGTATTTTAAGCATGACTTTTGATAAGTCAGGTTTGCTTGTTTGTATTGGACCAGTCTGTGTCTATGTGCCAGCATTGCATAAGGTGACAGATGCAATCATTTTAGTTAAACTTCTGCTATTTGTGTTTTAGAGTTTGTTTGAAGTTGGAGTAGAATTTACTCACACCGAAACAGATGCAGACTGCCATTTCCTGTGAGTTGTTGTTCTTCTATCATCAACAAAACAAATGTATCCCTGACACTACTCATACTATACATTGTCCTATTGCCATGCCCCACAGTGCTGAACACTGTCCTGACTGTTTCAAACCTACCAAGAACAAACAGGTAAACACACAAAAGTTGAACCCTTTAACCAACATAGGAATCAAATTTAATGATTTTAAATTATTGTGTATTACGTTTAATGATATTAGAGGATCACTTATTACTTTTATCTTTTCTAGTCTGTGTTTACCAGAATGGCAGTGGTCAAAGCCCTGGAGAAGATATCAGATGTAAAGTTTCTGAAGTAAGCACTGCCTCATGGTTTTACAGCATTTTAATGTTCGACGCTAGTGCAGCGCTTAATTGACTAATTTCAGTACTTCCATTTATTTTAAGCATTACCACAGCCTACTAATTTATCAGATTTACAAGACCTGCAAACAGCAGTGTGTTGTTTAGTTTTGCAACAAGTTCCTGTGTACTTTTTAACGTACAACTTGGTCATTGAGTTACGTAGTTGGTTGTCGTGTATGTCAATCAAATATCCACCTTTGTTAATAAGTAGGTGGATCTTGACGCAGGGATCGGCTAATTGTAAAACATGTACGTAAATATTCATCATAAAATGTCTAAATTATCCTAATTGCAGTGTTATTGATGGTTACTTTATGTATTCGTCTTCAGGCACTATCCTTGTCCACCTACCCGGCCTAGCAGCAGCTGTACAGCCCAGTGTGTCCAGTGTATCCATGCTTCTGTCTTTGTGGCAGGTAAAGCCATCATTGCTTTCCCTTGGTTTGTAAGGGTCATCTGCTTGAGGAAGCATCATACAATTATTCGTCTTTACCCGTTTTTCTGGCTGTGCCTCGTCACAATAATGGGACACGTACATACTCAGATTACATTTAGATTCAACATTGCTGTACACCTTTGTAATGCAGGCTTGCCTGGTTGGGTAAATAAGCATAGTATTTGACCAATCCTAACTACTTAAAGGCAGGGTTAGTTATTCTCGAACACTTGTTAACTTAATAACAATATCCCTCACCAGCGCCGCCTCACATTGAAACACATTGTGAAGCAAAGTGCGGTACTACGGCTTTGTTGTTGTGAGCAGTGTTTGCCGCTGTATGTTCCTAGCCAGGGCTGTGTAGTGTCAGTATCAGATTCTTCTTTCAACGCGCAAAGAGAACGGTAAGATGGCGAAATAAGATATTGTTTGGTGATTTTGACAAGGTGTATGCGCTTACAATTAGCTTGCAATAGTTGACTAAACCCAACTCTGAGCCTGACTCCACCCACTACAGCTTTGAAACATGTGTCAAGGAGCTGAGTGAGGGGAGGGGAGGGGTTGAGAGGGGGACCCCCGTTATCATTAACATTTTAATTTAACATGAGTGTACTGCTGAAAACCAGCAAGGTCCTGGGGTGATTTTGAACAGATATGACCTGTACTTCTGTTTTCAGCCCATAAAATGCAGATTATTAAAACAGGAAATCTGTTCACCAGCACTGATGTGTCTCATCACAGATCAATCCTATTACTTAATTTACAGTTTACACATTATATGGTGCAGTTATACATTAAGAGCAATGGCTTTGTTTCTTCCAGACCTCCTATGGAGGTGTTGCTGACTTGGGTTAGTAAAGCCTTGTTTCCACGCTGCCATTCAGGGAGATACAACAAGTTCTGCCGGAGCCTGCCCCAGACACCCTGGGTGATCGACGGGAAGAGGATGATGGAGTCATCTGTGGAGGAGCTGATCGCAGAGTCACTACTTTCTGCCTTCCGGGCCCAAGGTGAGTCCAAGCCAAGTCACTTCATGAATCTGCACCAGTCACTGCATAATGCAGTGCAGTGGCCCAAACCAGAGTAAACAATACTGCATGTGGCACTGCTTCTGAACGACAGGATTCAATTTTTCCTCCTCCGGAAGAGAAGACGTGGACGTCCGGACTCTAGGAAAAGGTGAAGCCTGCGTCCCGGCCATATTGTTGTACATGTTGCTCAGTGTGTGTGTCATGTTGTGTCAACAACACGTTGGTGTTGTGACCACAGGTCGTCCCTTTGCCGTGGAGTTGCTGAACCCCCACCGCTGCAGACTGAGCAGGCCAGACATGAGGGAACTGCAGGAGGTACCCACACTTGACACACTAGTGAAAGCACGTGACGGCTCACCTTGCTAATGGACTCTCCAACAAGTGACCCCAGCCACTTGGTGGTATGGACTCATTAGGAATGTAATGCCTTTGTCATTGCATCGTTAAAAAAACATAACATTTGGAGTGCTACTCCTGTAAGGTGCAATAAACAACAAATATACGGCTAAAATCTACTTCAATCATGTTTGCACATTATGCATGTCATGTACGGTATATCTATTCTTCTTTGGGTCTAATACATTTCTTAGTGCTTAGTGTTCCACCGCTTTGTTATACAAATCACCCACTTATTCCCTCTCTCAGTAAAAGTATTGGTATAGTTGTAAAGTTTGGTAAAGGATTGTAAGATAATGACTCTTTGGTCCACTAGTTTATCGTTGCTGATCGTATGCTGAAAAACAAATCAGGTACTTCTACACGTCTCTGGCTCTGTAATTGGGATCAAAGTGGTGCAGATTGCATAACACAATATCCTAGCCTTCTCAATGTGCGTCCAATGTGTGGGGTGGAGCGTCTACGGGAGCACCCTATGGTGTATATTGAAGGGAAAGGGTGTTTTTGATTCCAGTTTGAATTTAGCAAGCGTTCTCAAGAATGACTTGCCCTACCATGTTAATCTCTTAAAATTCACAGGTGCACTTCCATCTTGTTTTGCCTGTGTTGCAGATCATAAACAAGTCAACAGACAAAATTGCAGTGAGAGATCTCCAGGTTGTCACTAGGTGAGAAATGACCTGAAAAGATCTGAATGTTACACCACACCACACCATTTATAATTGCACTGTGTGGTTCTCACGGTGAATTATGTTTTGTAGCTCAAGGGTAAATTGTAATCTGTGTTGGGTAGGTTACTTTTTAAATTATGTTAGTTACCAGAATACAATTCTAATCAGTAACATTGTTTTTGGATGATTTAAATTTAGTAACATAATCTGATTACTGATTACTTATTTAGCAATTTACTGCATTGGCACGCCAAATCTATTTTTGTGACCGTTTATGTAGCACAGGAGATTAAGGTAGGACTTTATTTCCATTATCTATTGACGTTAATGAAAGGTTAATAAGAGATTAGATTGTTTTAATGCATTTTTCATCTGGAAACTTCACTTTTATATTTGAAAGTAGTCTTGGAATCTAATCTAATAATAAAAAAACCCTGTAATCTGATTCCACTATTTTAGTTGGTAACTGTAATTGATTATATTTAGTTTTCGTAACTAATTACTTGTAATTAGTTACTTCCCAACCCAGGACGTAACAAACCTTAACAGTATGGAGCTATATTGATAAACGACGCTGGATGAGAACATGCTGTTTGTGTTCCAGAGACTGCATGAGCCGTATGAAGGAGGGTGAAGAGGAGAAGACCAAGTCGTACACGGCCCTCATTTGGACTCAGAAGGCCATTCAGCAGGAAGACATCGCCTTCATCAATGATATCAAAGTAAGACGCGTTTTCCTAACGCACCAGAACTTAGTGTTGACAATAACAGAGTAAACCAAGCAAAACATTTCTACTAAAGGAGGAATCTTTTCCACACAAGTGAAACTGCAGAGCTCAAGGTAGCTTCATACCACCTGCCTTGCTCTTCTGTGATCGTTGTAGATAAAGACGATCTGCTGCTCTCTGAAAGTCTGTATCATTTGTAACTTTGGTTAGCGTCCTCCATTTTGAAAGCACCGCAGCAGTAAACAACCCTCGAACACGGCAGAGGCTCCTGTCCTGTTGTAATTCCTGTGTTGGCCTGTAGGAGCTGACGCTGGACCAGAAGACTCCGCTGCGAGTGCTGCACCGGCGGGCGCTGGCCGTCAGACCGCGCGTTATCCACAACATGAGCACGCGCTTCCTGGACCCACATCACTTCTACCTGGGGCTGAAGACCCAGGCTGGGACGTATTCTTTAACACACAACACATACACACTGTAATGTATACAGGCAATGGACGGTGAAGCTATAGTCTGATATGCGTTACCATTAACATTTAGTATCATGGGTGGTGGGAGGGGCTTTGTAGTGTCGCCATTATTTTCTCCCAGAAATTATCCTCAACACCACGATGCCCAGGTACATCAAGGAGTTTGTACATGGAGACTTTGGTCGCACCAAACCTAACCTCTGCCAGCTAATGAAGACGGACACAGACATACTGGAGCTGGATGTTGAGGTAGCCGTCTGTCTGTGCTCTCACAGAATTGGCTCTTGGCAGTGTGGGATGAGGGGGGAGTCAAAATAAAAAGGTAAATTATTAACCAGCTCACGTTAACAGTTTGCTGGTGACAAGAGCGTAAGCTGATACTGTCAAACTCTCCAAATACTGGATCTCCTCATGGTTTCAATGTGTGGGTGGAGCTTCTGAGGGAGCATCCTATGACATTGAAGGGAGGGGTTTTTGTTTTGATAGTTAGGTAGAAATATTGATATACCTTTAAACACGACTACTGTGATTTAGTTCTGACACGGGAGATGTCTGCAACACTGTTCAAAGGTAATGTGGTATACAGAAGCACGATGTAAAGTGAATATCAATGTTTTCCTACCTCAGTCTGTGGACGTCGACTGGCCCCCTGCTTTACAAGAGTGAAGATAAGATGAAGATCAGTCCCTCTGTAGCGGCTTCAGCCCTGAGTGTGCTATAATAATTTTGTTTACAGCCTATTCTTGAGCTGGGTTTTCTTGTAAAAACTGTGCTGTTGTCATGTAAACACTGTAGTGGCAAACTCTTATTTTATCTGTAGCCAGCCACTTATCGCTGAATTTAACGATCCTTTTTTGTTTAATGTACAACAGCAATAAATCTTTTTTACTGTTCAAATAAAAGCCTGACCTGTTCTTGCCTATGTCTTGGCATTTATTTCTGGAACACCACCACTTAAATACCTGATATTAATTCAAACAAACTGCACTTCATTAATAGTAGGTTAACACTTCGACATACTTTAACATTGCAGATGTAAAAAAACAAAAACAAATGTAGATCATATTCAATTTTAGTACTTAAGAAAACAACTTCCATTCCACCATTCTGTTTTGACAACCAACAAAGAATTACCACACCAAAAAACCCTGAAATGTCTTTTAATTTAATTCAAAATAAATACTACCACGTCAATGGAAGCCCCCTACTGGGTTCTTGCCCTAATGTTTTGGTAAGAAAACAAGCAAATCATAAAAAGTAAAAAGAATTAGTTAATGCATCCATCAGCAACCTTCAAGAGGTGTCAACATATTGGGTAACATAGCCTAGAATGACACATAAATTACTATGGTACAAAATAGGATGAAACCAGCACTGCAAACATCGTGACCATAGTCCCGCTTCACTTTTTTATCCAACAGTATGCACGGAGGGAGGGGGTGTCTGATGCATACTCCACTAGTCCCTTCCGCTCACACAAACAAGGAATGGGGAGGTTACGGACCACCTGCTTAGTTCGCGGCTGGCAGAAAGGTGTGGTCCGTCTCCATGGAAACATCATTTTCAAAACAGTTAAGGGCTGCTGAAGGACATTTTTTAAGTTGTATTAAATGCAGTTCAAAGTCGTTCCTCTTGCTTTGTCTCTCTTCTCTTCAGCAAGCTTGAAACACAGTCACAGAAGAATGTTCACATCTGGTCAAAATGCCACGAACAAACAAGAAAAAGGCATTGCATATTTACACGACAAAAGGTGGCATCCTCCAAACAGCACACAGAAGGGTGCTACAAGGTGTGTACTGGTGGGTGGGGGGCATCACTCCCTGTCCCTCATACAGTCTCCTTAACTACCAACCTCCCACAGTCATCACATCGTCTGGTTCATGGTCTGGGATCTACTGATACAGTCGCTTGAGATTGAAATGGTTGCGCGCGTGTTGTGTGTATTCATGTTGGGGTCTTCAATTTCCTGTGGGGGGGAAAAATACTGATTCTCAGGTGGTCTAACCTCCTGCATGCAGAGATTAAGTAATGTGTGTGTGTGAGCAGTTCCGTTTACATTTGATTTCTGATTTCCAGTCAGCTGTGACTCACGGCTGTCTTGTAGGTTAGTGTTCACGTGTGCAAACTATCTTTACACTAATACTGATGAAAAGCCTGCCATGATCCTTGTACACAGCTCTCACGGCCTGTTTGCATTGCAAATTTGTGTCGGAGTGTGTGCTATGACAGCATATGTCCCACATACAGTAAGCTATGTTTTTCAATGTAAACATCCAAACACTAAGTCTACAGCTACGTTGAGGAAAAGGGGTTTACAGGAAAATAAACACGTAGAAAAGGACATGATAAAAGAAGTGTGTTCGGGGCTCGTGCTTCCCTGCCTGGTGAGTAAAGCTGAGTTGAGTAGCGGTTGTGCTCTGTGGCGCCTGAGTGAACCATGACGTATCTGGCAGTTTAGTGTTTCTGTTCCAACAAAAATTAGGGGAAAAAAAAAACGGAAATCAAAACAGCAAAAGAAATAGCAGTGCAATAATGAAAGGAATGCTATAAAGGATAACTTTTTCCATTCTGAGTTTCTCTCTCCTTTTAAAAATAAACAGACAGTGGTTCCCGTTGCCATCTGAGTGGGCAATGTGTGTTACCATGGCGACGGATGAGACAAAAAAATTCAGATTTTTTTTTACCACAAGCCATGCACGTGTGCTCAACTCAACAAAGCATGAG
>JAODOY010000001.1:300910-327042 GCA_025399855.1 Forbesichthys papilliferus | reverse complement strand
CAACCCCCCCCCCCCCCCCCCCCCCCCCAAAAAAAAAACACCCTGTCGCTATGATAGGAAAACATCTGCACACATAAGGCAACATTTTTGGTTTTTGTTCCCTAAAGCGGCTTTTGAAAACCAAGTGCAAAAAGTAAAAAATAAAAAAAGGAAGGAGAATAATCAAAAACAACTAAACAAGAACGCAACCTGAACTTAATACTGATGGTCAGAAAAAAATAAATAACAAAAACATTGCCTTCTGGAGTAAATAGCGCTGAAAATGGAGACTTGTTTTTTTTTTATGTGGGCAGACCAATTTCAGTCTATCCCACTGTGCAAAACCTCTTTTAAAGTCCCTAAAAAGACCTCTCCCCATCTGCTTAGAGGCAGGGAAGGAGAAAAAGAGGAGAGACTTTTTTTCTTCCTAAAATGGCTACGTGTTTTCCTCAAAATGGCCACAAATGGGGACGATAGTTGCTGACCATCCGAGCTGGAGAGCTCACTCGCGGCCACTGGCTGAGTAGGAGAACTGTGGGAAATGAGGCCTCCGCTCACTGTCTGCTGCATCCATCCCGTCTTCATCAACTATTAGGGAGAAGAAGCAACAGGTTAGGGCTGCGTTCACCAGCATCATTTTGCGCCAAGCTGCTAAATGTGTTTGTGGGGTTGTTCTTTCATTTTTTATTTTGATTTAATCTATTGACGCTCACAATGTTACATTAAGTTGTCATGTCAGTAGGTACATGAACATGGCTCACATTTCTCTGGGGGGGTGATGGTGATGGTCTGTGCCGTGAACTCCTCATCAAAATAGCGGGTGTCTGTTTCTGAGGAAACCTGCGGCATGAATGGCGGGACCAGCTGAAGGAGAGAATGGTTAGTCCCTCAGAAGCTCCGCCCCACACATGGAACGCATTACAAAGCCTAGCATTGTTGTAGTCAGCAGTGTTCGCCACTTTGTTTATGTTCCTATTTACGAAGCCAGGGAAGCGTAGAAGTACCATATTATTCTTTCAGAGATGCAAGGAGATATTTAGTGAATTTGACAAAAAGTGTATTATCTTACAATTAGCTCACGAAAACAGGAAGGTCTGTCTTAACCAGCTCAGCGGTTTCAAGCTGATCTGGGGTTTTTATGGCATCTGCTTAGTAGAAAGATCTCCTTAATTCTGGTGTACAATAAATAGCAGATAAATAACTATAAGGCAGATTCCACTGTATAGCTAGTCTGGTCTAAAGAATCTGGGGACAATTTGTCTTAAATGTGGGTGGGGTGGCAAACAGAGTTGGAAACCAATCTAATTGTTAAAGTAGAGTTCAAAATAGTAGCGCTGAGTTGGTATCGTTACAACAGCTCTTCTATTTCCTTCCAGCCATCCATCCATCCATATCTGCTTATCCGTAATCGGGTCGCGGGGGCAGCAGCTCCAGCAGAGGACCCCAAAATTCCTTTTCCCGAGCCACATTAACAAGCTCTGACTGGGGGATCCCGAGGCGTTCCCAGGCCAGTGTGGAGATATAATCTCTTGATCTACCAATCCACTCATTGTATTCTTACCTGTACTGTGAGCTGTGACGCATTAACTCCAACATAGGAACATGGTAGCGTGGCAGCGTTTAGCGGGATCGTTAGTGCGCTCACCTTCTTGTCGTAGACGTCCTGCCAGTCCACTGTGGTGAAGAAGCTGTGGCGCATGATCTCCTTGGCATCGTCGGGGCCACCGCCCAGCCTGCCACAATGACAGCACAGACGTTCATGTCACATCAAAATGATAACTACTTCCACAGCAATATCCACAAATAACTGTGGGGGTGAACGGGTTTGTTCTCTTCGGCTGCACGAGCTGCTTTTCTGGGAGTCTCTCGCGATAACTGGGGTGGAAAGCTTAGACAAGCTGCTGACCCAATGCTGTATATTTAGGGCTTACCAGGAACTTAAGCAAGCACATACAGTAAAGTGTATACTCTACATTTGCATACACAATACACACACAGCCATTTAAATGTTTAGAATCATGGAGAAATGTTCTTGTTCTTGCTTTTGATCCAATGTCATTTTTGCAAATGATAATAGCTGGAAGCTATGTACAGCGTAAAAGGCTTAATTTCAGCAAGCGCCACTCCTACAAGTTACTTGCCAGTATGTCCAGTCAATTCATTAACATCCTAATATAAACTCCCTATACATCCATAGTACCCCTTAAAAGGGGTAGTAGTAAGTCATTCTCGAGAGCGCTAGCTAAATTCAAACTCAAAAACACCTCTCCCTCCAATGCCAGGGGGTGCTCTCTCGGAAGCACAAACATTGGAAACACATTGAGAAGGCCAGGATATTGTTGTGTGTAGTCGGCACCGCTTTGTCTTCCTATTTATGGAGCCAGGGCTGTGTAGAAGTAAAGGATTCTTTTATTCAGCTTAGGGGATGGTGAGCTAGTGGACTGCGAGTAGATATTTTGTGAATTTGACAAACAAAATGTATGCATGTATTAGCTTACAGTTGCTAACTATACCTAGGCAGCATCAGTCAGTCAGTCAGTCAGTCAGTCAGTCAGTCTCGAGAACGCTTGCAGTACCCTCTATGGCAGGGGTGCCCAACTCCGGTCCTAGAGGGCCCCTATCCAGCTTGTTTTAGATGTCTCCCTGCTCCAACACACCTGACTCAAATCAATGGGCTTCTGCAGAGACTGATAACGAGCCAGTCATTAGAATCAGGTGTGTTGGAGCAGGGAGACATCTAAAACATGCAGGGCAGTAGCTCTCCAGGACCAGGGTTGGGCACCCCTGCTCTACGGTGCCACCTCACACATCAAAATGCATTGTGAAGCAAAGCGTACTACGGATTTGTTGATAGGAACGGTGTTCGCCAATTTGTTTATGTTCCTACCAGGAACCAGGGCTGTGTAAAAGTATATGATCATTTTTTATACACGCAGAGAATGGTAAGATAGCGAAATGCAAGGAGATATTTGTTTTAATTTGACAAAAAAAGTGCCTTAACTTTAGCTTGCAACAGCTGACTACACCTTTAAAGAGGAAAACACAGAGGAGTTGTAAACAGGCAAAGTAACATCACGTCATTGTTCAAGTCTCTTCGTACGGTCCTGTCTATGCTCGTTTTTGGATAACTCGTAAATACGGACTACATGAGTGAATGCAGAGTACGAAAGGCTCCGTCCGTACCGTTTGTTGGGGTCTTTGATGAGCAGGCCTGACAGCAGGGACTTTGCATCCGACGATAGGGTTCGTGGGAACTTGATCTCCTCCATGAGGATGAGCTCAAACAGCTTCTCGTGGTCCTGGTTGTAGAACGGCAGGCGGCCGCACATCATCTCGTACGTGACCACACCCAAACCCCACCAGTCCACCGCCCGGCCATAGTCGTTGTCCTCCAGCACCTGAGAAAGAAGTCCATTTAATTAAAATCAAAACTAAAACACTCAAACACATTGAAACAAGTATGGAAAAAGTTAACATGTTAAGAGCATACATACAGACATGCTGTACATACATTTAGACACACAGACTACAATTATTTTTTAAGACCACACTACATTGTGATGGTTATGGCTCCGCCAGGCGATTCCTCAATTTATTTAGCTGAGATTACAGTGTGAAACCCTGTTCACATTAGCGTTCTCACAGCCACCCTGCTGGCGGTCCAATCAGGGTGGGTTAACGTCAAGCATGTTTCTAAATGCTGGGAGTTCTTGATGAGGCCATCAACAGTTGTAGCAATGCCGATTGGTTCAGCGCTGTCCAATAGTTTTAAAATGAACCAGGAGGAAACAACTGTGAACACTTCCCAGTGGAGCGTGGCCAAAGTGAATTTGGTCTGGTTATGCCAGGATATTTATGAAACACACCAACAAACATCCCAATTGGATAGGGACTGAAGCTATATGTTTTGGTGGCTCTGACATCTCACTGTGGTCTTGTGGACACAGGAAATATTTATCTTTCTTTGGTATTTGAGCCACAGGCCCATGAACCCATTCAGGATAATAATGCCAATAGTCACATCATGCGTGTTGATGGTTTTAAGGGCACCAACAGGTATGGTCTCTGACCTCAGGAGCCAGGTACTCTGGTGTTCCACAAAATGTCTTCATGGTGGCAGTGTCAGTGATGCCCTCTTTACAGAGGCCAAAATCAGTAATCTTGATGTGTCCGTCTTTGTCTAACATTAGGTTTTCCAGCTGAGAAAACAAGAGACCCACTGTTTTATATAGTATAACATAATTAAAACATACAGTATAACAAACCATATTGAAACATAATAAATATGTGTTTATTGTATTATTAATAATACGGTACTGATTGTATCAATATTTAAATCACGTCCTGTCCACCCTATTAGTGTCTCACTGTCGCTCTAGGGGTCGTGACCCCTTGGCTTGAGCCCTGTTCTAGAGTACCTTCAGGTCACGGTAGACGATCTTGGCAGAATGCAGGTAGTCTAGAGCAGAGACGATCTCAGCGCCATAGAAGCGGGTGCGGTCCTCTGAGAACACGCGTTCTCTCGACAGGTGGAAGAAAAGCTGCCAGAAAGAAAAAACACATCAGTGCATGTGTTGGGACGTCTGAGCTCATCGCCTTATCTGGCTTTAATGATCTGTTTGGTGTCATTGTACATTTCTCTTATTGCCAACAGACTGCAATGCATCGATTACACCATCAAGGAGATTACTTTTAAGTTTTAAGATTCATTATTCTAGAAACATTTGAAACCATTTTATTTCAACATTAACTGACTTGCAGAAATAGATCAGTTGCTTTTTTTAGTATCAAGATTACATCACTTTCTTTAGGGGAAGTATAACCAAAGGAGCAAAACCATTGCAGCTTTGCATCTTAATGTCTCACTTTAACTTTTATAGAAAGGTCACGGATACATCAATTAAAATATTATTTAATCACTAGATAAGCACTGTATTAAAGAACATTACCTCTCCCCCATTCACGTACTCCATAACAAAGCACAGCCGATCCTTCGTCTGGAACGAGTACTTCAGAGACTACAAAACAAGATTAGAAATAAGCAAAACTTACCATGAAATGTGGTCTATATGTGAATGGTGTACCCTAGCAACCACACAGTAATCAATTTACAATGGTATTGTAATACTCACAGTTAGGAATGGATGCCGGGTGTTTTTTAATACCCTACTTTCTGTAAGTGTGTGAGCAACTTCATCCTGAAAAAAAGAGATAAAGAAATTAGTCTAGATGCAAAAAGAAGAAATTCATGCAGGACCATACATTCACCAAAGGGTGGTGCTGTCAAGCTAATATATGTAGTAAAGTCAACTTTGCCATGTCTGAAATAATACAATTACAATTTTAACATCTCGGCCATTTCCTTATTAAAAAATCCATATTTAAAAAAAAGCCTATTTAATATTCTGGACCATTCAAGCTGGCGTTAACAAATACGGTATACCATCAGTACATACATTGTATCTGTACACAGAAGAGAAAACTTTACATGTAAAGATAACAAGACAAGGGACCTTGGCTATAATGACTTCTTTCTTCAAGATCTTCATAGCATAGTATGTGCCGCTGGCCTTCTCTTTTACTAAAATCACTTTTCCAAATGTCCCTTTGCCCAGAAGCTTTAGATAGTCAAAGTCATTCATTGTCTGGTGAGAGAAACACAAGTGGGGTGAGATCATTACATTTTAAATGAGTCCAATTTAAATACAATCTAATTTACAACCAAGAATGGAACTATCACAATGATAAATTGTGCCCTTGCTGGGAAATGGCAGCTGGCCAGTAGACAATGTTTTGGCCAGAGGGGGCAGAGCTGAGGTAAGGTGGGTCTCGACCCAGTGCCACACCCTTCATGCATGCTTTGTCCAATTCTGTTATCAGATTCACATCCAAACAATGTGGAATTGTAAAGTCTGCTGAAAGTACTTCCTCACAAGTCACAACAACATCATCATTCTGGTCAGATATTATCAGATGTTTCACACAGTGCCACTTTAGACCTACCTACTCATAGATAACAACCTACATTTAGAGATACATTATCTCACATTGCCGTTGGGAACATGCATGCAGTGGGATACAGCTGCCTTTATAAGCCAAACAAGCTATCTTTGAAGTCATGAAGCCTGACAAAGCTGCAGCATGCAGTCAGTCTCTCACCTTCCGTTTGTGGTGGGCAATGGAGGTGTCCATTTCCTCTTCATTGACATTCTCTATTTGGGAGGTGGGACTGCAGAGAATGCCCTCCTCCTCCTGCTTAGCCAGGGACTCTGCTACCATCTGGATGGCCTCGGCCCACTCATCCCTACAGGCACACAACATTGGGGTCAGACACCGGGACACTACAGGGGAGCACTGGGACTTAGCTTCTGCCAAAACACAGTATGGCAGAGCAAATGCACAAGGTATATAGTGATAGACGTTTATAGAAACCATAGTCGGTGGTGGCTTTATAGGAAGATTTTTGAGAATACACACCAGGTGCAGAATATAATGATTCAAGAACGTTATAGCAATATCAAAAATGTTGTGTTCTGTTTGGCTTAGTTGATGTGTGGCTGAGGAAGAGAACTACAATAGAGCTGGAAGAGGACGCATTAGCGGCCAAAAAGAATGCCTCCTCGGTAGCTTGGATATGTGGTTCCAGTCCAATATGACGGTCAGTAGAAAACTCATTTTGATATATTGCAGTTCTCATGATCAATATAGCAATATCTCACTTTGATAATATCGTGCCATTCTAATACACACAATGTTTAGAATGAGTTGTCGCTTCATGAAAACAGTACATGGTGCACGTTTAAACCCCGCTCTCCTCCCCGTCATATGACGGACTAGCAGAAGAGGAGAAACTGAAGGAGGTTGGTGGCTCACCTCTCATCAGGAGAATCCACGTGGAAGGTTCTCTCTATGACCGTGGTCCACTGGAGACAGCGGATGATGAAGGTGTTGGGTTTGGGCCGCTCCGTCTTCATCAGCTGACACTCTGATGGAGCACAAATGGTTCTTACTGGCAGCCCACTAATGTGGTGGCGCTGGACATGAAGATGCACACATACTTGCTACAGAGAAGTTGTTGAGGGGGTATGCAAGGTCTGCATCCTGTGGCTTGTCCTTGTAACCGATGAAGGAGCCATCGGTCTTCAGTAGGAAATAACGTGGCCGCCAGTTCTTGATGTACTCACCTGTTTAAATAATGATTTTTTTCATTGAAAATACAAAAAGACAAAGAAAACAGACTATCCAGACTTGAGAATGGCTCCCCACCTGCTCCCTGATTCACTCATCTATTAACCCTCTAGACTCCAGCCTCAAATCTGTTTACAATGCAGGGATGCCTGCTAAACACAGGTTAAACATGGTGGCATCTCTAATGTTAAATAGGAATTGGAGAGATGGCGTGCTTGTCTTTAAAGTAGATCTAATGCAGTGCTGTTGCTAATATACGTTGATATACATTTTAGGGATGCGGCAAGCACTCTAATCCAGATTAATTCACAATGAGTGCCGCATTACAATAGGCTCACAAGCCCCTACCACATCTGAGAGTGACTGGAGCAGTCGGTCTTGATTTGCAGTCAATAGTCAGTGACTTCTATAGGCAGTCCTTGTTCCGTCATTTTGACAGATTAAAACACTGTTGTCGATCTACTTATCTTTTAGTGATACATTTGGATATCTGGGGTGTCTACCAACCCACAAATACATGGGAGTCATTTTATTTTGGGCACGCTATGTCTGTATAAAAGGTCTTTCAGCAAGCAGTTTGGATTTTGCAGGGCTCTTGAGGTAAAAGGGCTTCATTTGAATAATACCGCCCTCTCCTCTGCCTCTCCTGACTATATCCGCCCACAGCTTGAGAACTAGTATCTGCGATGTCCGCCATTGTTTTTCTTGCTAGCACTGGATTCACTAGCATAAAGCCCCAGACACATTTGAAGAGACTAGCAGCGATGTAACATGAATTTGAGAGACTATGGAAAGTAAATTAAATTCTGTTACTTGCTTAGACACATTCACTGCCTGCCAGCTACAAAGTGACATATTCATTTCAATGAGCGCTGGGTGTTATGTTAGCCTGTAGGCCTAAGTGAGGAGATTTTTAAAGAGTAGACATCTGCTACCCTATAACCCTCATTCATTAACTAATATCGTGCTTGTGTGTGAATACATATGGCTCTGGTTACAAGCTTCTGACCGTCACACATCCATGTGCCATGCCAGGCTTGCCGTATTACTGGGCCAGTGCTGTGTGTGATTGGCTACGGCTGCAGCCATGCAGGCATTGAGACGAACAACATCCCTAGCCATATTCTGCCTACCATACCTTTTCCACTGAACCGCGAGGTGGAATGATGCCTAAAAGCCTTGAAAACTCAGTGTAAAAAGGGTAAAAAAAATTGCTTAATGACATTGACAATACCGGTTATTAGAAACCTAGGCCTACTTAGCTTAGCTTTTGATCACCAGCAGCACTAGCTTCAAGTTGTCTGAGACGGTCAGCATATAAGACCATATATCATGGCGTGACAGACATGTAACACGAGTAACGACACAATAACAATATTATATGTATCATTCAGTAACATTAGAAATTAACTTAAATGTTGATATATTTTAGCATCGTTGTCGATACGAGGCTTATATGGCCTAGCCTAGCCAAGGCTAGCTCTTGACTAGCCACAGCTGTGTGGCTAGTCACACAGCTGGCTGTCAGTCAGTCTTCGCCCTTGGTGAAATGAGCCCATACAATGAATGACCATTATCGTTTTACTATAGACCTAGTTATTCATCATGAGTAATGACGTGTATTTGAAGTCGCTGTATGAATGTGTGTGGAAATGGGTGAGTGTGAAGGCTATACTGTTCAGCGCTTTGAGTGGCCGGAAGGTTAGACAAGCGCTATATAAATGCAGTCCATTTACCATTTATGGTTTTACATGGTGTGACGTTAAATAGCCTAATTGTCAGTCCGTTTCTGATTTAGACAAATATAGTCTACCCAGTCTTTACCATAACGACTGCAATGTCTAAAAGGCAGCAAAAAAAACAAACAAATAACCTTCATTCGTGAAATAATACCATGCTTTTTGAATACATGCTTTGAACGTAGTTACACGCGGCCGTGTTTCACCATGCTAGTTTTGCCAGGCTTGTTGTTTTACATAGCCCTGGGCCAATGCTGTGCGACTGGCCGACACGCGCACACGCACACACGCACAGCCCTGCCGGCGTTGAAGCTAATAACACCAGCCCCATCCTCCGGAGGTACCACCAGGACCTCCATGACTTTGTACCCGCCCGAGAGTGCTCCTAAGTACTCTTAAGACGGCTACATTTTCACCAAGATCCCGGCAGAGCTCCACAAAGCTCTTCAAATGTGTCTGGGTAATACATCCGTGGTCTGGGCTGTATGCTAGCGAATCCAGGGCCCTGTGGGTGTCTGTGCAGGGTGGGAAATAAGCACCCGCCACCAGCCAAATGCAGACTTTTTCAGAGTGGCGGGTAATTTAGCCTTGTGTACCAGCCACAGTGGAGACTGGAATATACAGTCATGTGAAAAAGAAAAAAACACTCTTTGAATCCTATGGTTTTGCATATCAGGACATTACAATCATCTGTTCTTTAGCAGGTCTAAAAATTAAGTAAAGACAACCTTAGACAAAACAACCACAACAACACATGACATAGACCATGTCAGACCATGTCATGACTTATTAAACAAACAAAGCCAAAATGGAAAAGCCATTTATATAAAAACCAAGGTTTTAGCAGTTTGCTGGTCTGGAGCTTTCATACACAATGCCAGGGAGGAAAGACATCAGCAATGATAATGATTTTAGAGAAGCAATTGTTGCTGCCCTTCAATCTGGGAAGGGGTATAAGGTATTTTCCAAGCATATTGAAGTCCATCAATCTACAGTGAGAAGATTTATTCAAAAGTGGAAAGCATTCAAGAAAGTTGTCAATCATCCCAGGAGTGGATGGTTATTACAAGAAACTTATTCAACGAATGTTTATTTGTTAGTCAATTGTTGCCGTATGTTTAAGCTAGTGCTCAAATGTTATGCTATTTTATTTAGTATGAGTGACATACAAAATATATTTTAGGATGTGAATGTGTAGTATTTGTTTAATTTGTTATGCATATTTTTAAATCCACATCCTAACAGGACAGGCATAACTGTTTAAAAGTTTAAATCATTATGGTATGCCTTAGCGCGTGTGAGCGGAGTCTGTCTGGGGGTGGGGCGAAGGTTCTGTCAGGTGCCTGCAGTTTGTCAATAGCTTTGTTATTGCCACAGTGCCAACTTTGGGTGTGAGTGTTAGGGAGGGGACCCATAATCTTCAGTGCCCAGGGGCCCCTGGGGGTACTAATCCGGCCTTGTATGTATGTATGTATGTATCCAAACGTTTTGGAATGCCTGCCTTTACATGCACGTGAAGGTTAATTGCATCCCATTCTTAATACGTAAAGTTTAATATGGAGTTGGCCTACCCTTTGCAGTTATAACAGCTTCAACTCTTCTGGGAAGAGGCTGACATGGTTGAAGAGTATGTTTATTAATTTTGGACTATTCTTCTAGAAGCGCATTTGTGAGGTTAGGCACAGATGTTGGACGAGAAGGCCTGGCTCGCAGTCTTCGCTCTAATTCATCCCAAAGGTGTTCTATTGGGTTGAGGTCAGGACTCTGTGCAGGCCAGTCAAGTCCCTTCCTCCACACCAAACTCGCTCATTCATGTCTTTATGGACCTTGCTTTGTGCACTGGTGCGCAGTCATGTTGGAACAGGAAGGGGCCATCCCCAAACTGTTTCCACAAAGTTGGGAGCATGAAATTGTCCAAAATGTCTTTGTATACTGCAGCATTTTTACAGTGCCTTTCACTGGAAATAATGGGCCAAGCCCAACCCCTGAAAAACAACCCCACACCATAATCCCCCTCTACCAAACTTTACACAATGCAGTCAGGAAAGTACCATTCTCCTGGCAACCGCCAAACCTAGACTTGTCCCAAATGGATTGCCAGACAGAAGAGTGATTTGTCACTCCAGGGAACCCGTCTCCACTGCTCTAATGTCCAGTGGAGGTGTGCTTTACACCACTGCATCAGACGCTTTGCATTGCACTGGGTGATTTAACGTTTGGATGCAGCTACTCGGCCATGGAAACCCATTCCATAAAGCTCTCTACGCACTGTTCTTGAGCTAATCCAAAAGCTACATGACATTTGGAGGTCTGTAGCTATTGACTTTGCAGAATTTGCAGGTTTAGAAGTGAGGAAATTTCACGAATGGACTTATTGCACAGATGGCAACCTATCACAGTACCACGCTTGAATTCAGTGAGCTCCTGAGAGCGACCCATTCTTTCACAAATGTTTGTAGAAGCAGTCTGCATGCCTAGGTGCTGGATTTTATACACAACTGGCAATGGAAGTGATTGGAACACCTGAATTAAATGATTCGGAGGGATGTCCCAATACTTTTGGCAATGGCCAGTTTGACAGATGACACGGACGGCAATCTACCTGTCCTGAAGAGGGGATGCCGATTTCATAGTCTTTAATTGCATATTGAACCAAACGTGCTCCCATCAACACTAATGTTTTAATGGTGATGAACACCTGTTGTCATCGCTATTCAGGCTAATAAATGCCCAAGCTTAAACACAAACAGCGACACCAATGTACAGAAAAGAAAACATACAAAGCATGTATTGTAGGAGACAAATGTATTAATAAAATGAATGTGTTGACGCAAATCTAACTTTTGCACTTTTTACAATTTATTTAAATAAGAGAAAATATTGGCTGTTAACAAATATGTGGCTGGTGGGCAAAAAAGTTAGTTTCCCACCCAGTGTCTGTGTGCAGCACAGCCCTGCTGGCATATGGCATAGGCCATTATGCCTTGAGAATAGAGCTGCACGATTTGACCTAAAATCTCGACTAATTCAACATTGTACCTTGATTACGATCAATTAACGATTTTTTTTGGCCTTTGTTTGCTTTTGTTTGAGTTCTGCTCCATGATGCTTCCATTCAGCCGACTAGATGGACAGAGGTCCGTGAATACATTACAGAACTAAACATAAGGAACATACGTGGTAGTATTAACAGCTGTTTGTTGTAAAAACTTACCATTTGTAAAAGCATGACACTTAATTGTTGCTAGCAATGGGCTAAAACATTATACAATTAAAGATGCATAGTCATAATTATTATCTTAAATAAAAATATATTGACAGGCAAAAGCTGACTACTACTACTAACGCTGTATTATCTGTATAGGCAGCTATATTTATTATTCACATATGCATTTAGTTTAATTTCCTTTTCTCTACTCCACCTAATTGTAGAAATGTTTGTCTACTGTGATATTTTAGAACCATTATTCTAGAAATATTTCCATAGGAATGTCTCCATGAAAGAGTTGACTTGACGACGCTTAGAAGTTACCATGCATGTACAGTAGGCAGGCCAGGCGGCACTCATAAAGTTATGTATTTACTTCGAACTTGGAAGGAAGGATATCTGGAAAACTGTTGAAAACCTACGATGGGCAGATATATTAACAGTAGGGTTTTAGAAAGCCCACTTTGCAATAAAAGTTGTCTGTCCCGTATTAGGAGTCTGTTTTGCTCTGATAAATGTTTATGCGATCACCTGAGCTGCCGTGTTACGAGCAATTGACGTAAAGTGTAGTTTTGATTTACGTCTGTCGCGGTTGATACTAATGATGGTTACAGAAATAACAGCAGCGTTTCTCAGTAGATGCTGCTGTTTTTTAATGTGCCTGGGATTGTCACGAGTGTCTGGGTCCCAACAAATCGGTGTATCTGTAAAACACGTATTTACGTTGCACTTGATTGAACAGGATTTTTAATATAAATTGAAAAAACAAACATTCTTTCAATAAATCAATAGTCCCGATAGAGCTCAACAGTTGCCATTATCCATGGTGGAGGAGCAATCCTAGCCCATCACGTCACAAGATTACATAGAAGAGGAGGCAGAGTGAGCCAATGAATCCATGGGGTGAGCAGTGGCTCATTTTCATAGAAGCAAAAGTCACCAAATCGAAGCAATTTCGGTTGCACAACACACAGGCTTTGGAATGAGCTATGAATAATATGTGTGGTATTTTCACATAACCATGTCATAAAATTCACTAAGACCTCAAGGAACTGTATCAACATATGGAAGAGGGGAATACATTTCTTTAACTTTAATTAAATCACTCCCTGTCCAGTAGGTGGCAAGTGTGCATTATATTAATTAGCTTGTGTAGGTAGGCTACATTGCTATTCACTACATACCACTGCAAAATGTCACTGCAGCAGTGTTCTTTAGCAAAGCTGTGGTAAACCAGGTGAAAAAAGAGGGATTTATACGGTGGAGGATGAAGGACAAGCAAGTAATAATGTTAACTGAGGTGAAGTTAGAAAGATACTCGAGGGATATTCACTGTCTGAAGTGCAACACTGAGGAGAGGGCTACAGGGGTGCTCTGGTCCATAACCAATACTATGCAGGCTATTTCCCTATATGTTGTTATATGGCAAGCATTTACATAAACGCATAATCTATAAGCTTGTTCTGAATAATTAAATAATTAACAAAATAATGCTACATGTAGCACGACGGTATTAATAAATTAGTAATTTTTACAACCCTTTTCATCAAAATGACAAGAAAATCTAACGGAACCTCTAAATAGAGTAGTAAGGAGTTCACCTTTAACACTGTCTGTGGTTAACATCAATTACGTGTCAAATAGGAGGGGCTTTGTAAATCACTAGAGACTGGAGCAAGGCAAACTACACCAAATTACAGAACTTATTTTCCACAGCAAACACAATACTGTTACACAAGTAGGCAATAAATTACCAAACCAGACCAGTTCTCTGTACATACATTGTTTAAATGTTCATATATGATACTAGACCTGAACATTTAGAACATTGGTCAGTACAGTAGACCATACAATATAGCAGGGCTATTCAATTACAAATTCAGGTGGGCCAGATTTTAACAAGTGAAACTGTAGGTGGGCCACATATTATCGGCAATTATTAACGCGAGTGTCTACGAGGAGACAACAAGAGCCTCCACCTTGCAGCTTAGTTAATGTTCAATGTGTCAAGTCAATGGCAAATGTTTTCTATAAAATTATAGGATGCCACTAATTCCAAGTCTCTCTGGCATATGGGCTTTGGCACAACAAAATAGCAGCCATGCCCATATGCGTCCAATTTTTCTACAACTGAAATTACATTTGTTAGACAAAGTAAAGACAAAAACGTTGGGTAGACTATTGGCACCAAATTCCAGGTATTCCTACCGGTATGGATTCAAATGTGACTAGTACCATACCCAAACATTACATTTACTAGACTAGACTACTACATTACATTTACAAACAAGCTATATCATGATGTTTTGGCTGTAGAACAGTTAATAAGAACAAATTTACAGTAATATATTGACTTGATTCATACAGTGGTTATACAGTATATTGAGCCAATGTATAGTGGTCAAGGGTGTATTCCCCTCATGGGCCACATGGGGGCAGTTGGTGGGCCGCATTTGGCCTGCCGGCCCGCCAATTATATAATCCTGCAATACAGGCTGGGTGAAATTACAAAATAAAAAGCACAAGTCTGTAAATAAACTTCATACCAAAACATCCAATTCATTATTTCCTATGCCTTCCTGGACAAACTGGCAGAGGCATTTTAAAGGGTATAGGCGTATAAAATAGAGTGCTGCCTTTTAGACAGTTACAGGCCTTCTAGTTGTTTCACATCTCAGTATATAAAATTAAATTAAAAAAAAAAAAAAAATGCTGTAATCCGTTGGACTGGTGGGGGCCGGGCGGGAAGGAACCAGGAAGTTATGTCACCCTTTGTGTGCACATAGTAAGAAAAACTTCCCCTTGTTTGACACCAGGCTGCCACACTGCGACCAACACCTCCGGCACACACAGACACAAAATAAAAAGGAACACTGTGGCAGTCAATAACCCAGGGCTGCTCAAATGGGTTTTGGCCACCAAGTTTCCATTTTCATTGTAATAATGCTGGCAAGGGAACACGCATTGTTTTGTCATGTTACTTTTTCCTGCTACAACCTTTTCAGTATGTGAGAATGGCCAGGTATACCAAAAGGTCATATCAAACAGTTTTCTTTGCAAATATATCCTTCACCAAGAAAATGTATTCACATTCTTATGAGACTATAAAATATATATATATATTTAACATAGTTAACTGAATTTACCAATAAGTAAACACAGCTGTTTGAGACAATACTTACCTCTCAGCCCAACTCAAAGTCCCTCACAGACATTAATCCTTGTAATAAATACAAAGATAAACCTGTATTGTAATGTTTACAGTACAGACACGTGGTGTGACACTAAATGCAAAAGGCATCCAATCAAATATATAAATCCTATTAAACTTAATGGTATATTTTCAGATAACTTTTACAAAGGGTTGAATCATTTAAAGCAGTCTGACTACAGCTCTGTGTCCTCATATTATGTCATGTAAGGGCAGGATCACAACATATCAAATCTTCAAACTGTTAGCCATGCAGAGCAAAAAGGCATCCATCTAATTATTAGCAGGTGGCAGCTAGCCTGGTTTCGCCCAAATATTGCTCTCAGCAGCTACATTTTTATCACTGAGATTACAGTCTGGAAACCCTGTTCACATTAGCGTTCTCACACCCTGTTGGTGGTCCAATCAGGGTGGGTTAGTGAGATTATGTTAAAGTCAATCATGTTTCTAAATGGTGGTAAATCTAGATAAGACCATCAAAACAGATGTAGCAACGCCGAGTGGTTCAGCGCTGTCCAATAGTTTCAATATTAACCAGAGGTCTACGCCCAGTAGGAGGAAACGACTTAACACTTCCCAATGGAGCGTGGCCAGACCATTTTCACGAAGTGAATATCTGATTACACCAGGCTAGATTGCAGGACCACCTTCCATCAAGTGGCGCTTCTTTTTTGATGACAGCATGTATAGGCTACCTGCATTCTGATTGGCTGTTGGTTCACTAGTTGACTGACATTTGGACTGACACATGAGTAACAATTGAGTTTACATACTGATAGACTTGTGTTAACAACATATGATCTCTCAAGCTCCAGTTTTACTTCACTGCTGTTCTTTTAATAAAGTTACACTGAGACTAAGATACACTGCATTTCTAAAAACTGTGGAGATTGCTGCACTACTGGCAACCTTCTCAAGCTTGTAATGGAGTGACAATCAGCCTATGTACACTGATATTGTCAATTTAGAAAAAACGTCACATGATTGCACACTGTTTTGCTCTCGGGCAACAAACTGTAGAGGAGCTTGCGATAGCAGGATGATTTTAACCAGGAGAAATAACCTAAATTCTCTTAAATTCCAAGAAATATAATAGAAGCCAATTGTACATGCGAGTTTACTTTTGATAATAAGCACGTAATCACTAGACAGACAGCATATGAATGCAGAATTTGTAGGCACAACATGTTAGTGTCAAATAGTAATTTATGTTTATAGTCTGTTTGTAGTCAAGAGTAGTACTGACCAATCAGGTTTGAGAGGGCTTTGGTTGCATGGAGGTCAACATGGAGGAAATAGAGTTTATAACTTACTCATGGGAAGGGCCTTGGGCGTATTGGGGCAAACACAGAAAAGCATGTGAAGATTTGCTTTGCTCTTCAATAAGAAGGATATTATGTTGTGCAAGTGCGCTCACCTCGTTTCTGGACCCAACCCTCCTTTACGACATTCTGGTCGCTCATGGCGGCTTCTCTTCGTGGTTTGCCTTACTGCCGTGAGCGTGGGAGGGAGCGGCCAGGAGTTCAGGTGCTGGAGATGGCGGGTCAATTGTCCCTGTGTGCGTGGACCAATAAGATGCACGCCCACTCTCGCCACAGTCTCCGCCCTTTGATCGTGCTGTCAAGCTCCAGTGCTCTGGGCCAATCGGAAACCGTTTCGCACACACTTGACTTTTTTCTCCCCCGCCTCACACACCTGGGGCGAGTTCCCTATTCTTGAGATGTGTGTTTGGGAGGGAAGGGTGTTTCCCTTTCCCCCCCCCCACACTTTCAACTTATTTCCTCTGCCGTGCTCTCAATCGGTCCGTGCACATTCGTCTAGCTCACACTCCTTTTCTGTCTTCAGGCCCTCCACGGTGAGTCAGACTGGAAGGAAACCGTTGAAGTGAGGAAAAGAAAACAACACATAATAAACAGGTCTATACGGCACAAAGCCTGCCTCCCCTTACAAACACACACACACACACACACACACACACACACACACACACACACGAGGCCAACAGTCATTGTTATGAGCTGGAACAAGCTTCCCTTTTGGGCTTAGGCTCTCGTCTTCAACTGATACGGTCTCTTCTCACTATGTGTTAGTTTGTGTCGTTAGGACACCAGATAATAACATATTAGTTTCTGATCAGAATATTTGTCACGGTATATCTAGAATGAAATCCTGATTTAATATTGCTGGGATTCACTGGGACACAGTGAATTGTGGGGATTCCTCCACCCAGTCAATCCTTGTCATTAGTAACCCATTAAGCCTGATTTATTTGTATTGCAATTTTCTTCACAGTTCTTTTCAAATGCAATTCAAAACATAGCAGGCTCACACATAATATGACCTTTACAAAAAACAAACCTCACCCTTATTAATGACCAACATTTCTCAAAATATTCACAATAACTACAAACTCAAATCGTGTATTTCCATAAAACATTAAGAAATATACATGTTTAGAATGGTAAAAATATAGAAAGCACATTCCAATAAATGATAACACACAGAAGCATAGGCTTTGATAACAAGCAAGAGCCTTATACTGACAACAAAAACAATTGTGGCCACCAGCTGGCATTGATATATTCCATATATTTCAACGGTTAAGATTGTACCCTATGTATACAGATAATCCTATGTATTATAGTAGGTGGTTAGGCTATTCAAGGCAGAACAACAAATACCGGTATGGTACTGAAGAAAGAAAAAAAAAACTGCTTTTGTTTCAAGGGCGTGTGGTGACATTATCTGTTAACATAATAACATCCGCTTGCTGTTCCACTGTCCTGTATGGGGTATAGTCATTGTGATTCTAATAGGCTTTGGCCATTTTATAAAACACGCCTGTATGTAAGGAGGGCCATACAAATTGGTGTGCAAGTTGGCCTGTGATGACTTATCACAAGGAGCCCGTGCAGCTAGCTGAATGCTATTTGGCTAGCTAGCTGACTAGCCATAATGTTGTGACATTATGAGTTTTTTCTCCAAATTAACCCCGCGCAGACTGCAATGTTGGTTTTGTGGTGTCACCCAACGATGAACTGAGCGACACTAAGTTTTTGGACTGATAGGGCGTCGTTGTGGCGAAAGGAGACTGAGATGGGCCGAGGCCAGACATCACCACCCCATCATGGTAGCCCTCCCTTTGCAGCAGCATCACACACAGACCCGCAGGTCCGCTCGTGTGAGGACACTGTGGGCGAACCCACGTGATACACAACCGAAGGTAGCCGAAAGCGGTCTTTGGGTATTCGTGTTTAAGGTAACGTGTAAAGGTTTCCGTTTTCGCACACACAAAAATACAATAACAAAAACAATGTTTAGGTAACTAATCGTCAGGTGGACGTCAGGATCGGATACAGATTTATAAGGGGGTTTGTTACTCCGTGTAGTCACGTGGTTTCACGTACTATGTCCCATTTGATACTCCCCAGCGCCGCATCCTAAACTTGCAAATGACGTGCGTTCACGCTAGCAGCAGCCTACTACTAGCATGCTAGTTTCCATCCATTTGGGCTAGAAACTAACACTTTGGCGTCCAAAATGAACAGAACACCCACTCGAGTTGTGTATATCACCACCACCTTTTCCACCATCCTCCATATTTCAGCATAAATTTAAACTATTTTACCTCGTAGTCGAAGAAAGAGAGGACACCCCCCTTTTGGGCACCCGAGCATCCAACGCGGTGAATGGTTTAAAGGATGAAGCAGTCAGTGTTGAAAATGGAAAAACAGCGATGTATCCATTGCTGCCAATGCTGTGCCCAACCACGGTACCGGAAAATAGTCGGTACAGAAGGAGATTGCAGCCACAGTCCACAGAGATTGCGGCTCCACCACAACCCCAGGCAGCTGCCGCTTGTTCGGAGGAAATCTCGTGACGTCACGTATAGGCAGATTTGGGACGACTTCCCTCTCCTCATGGCATCCATGATAAAGACGAGTTTTTGCTAAATTCCAAGTATGCCCAATATACATTAACTAAATCTTTATTTTTAAATCAGCCGTAAAACAAAGCAGTGTTTATATGAACAATGTGAAACTATCTATCTATCTATCTATCTATTTATCTATTGATTGTGGTATAACTTTAACCTTCTAAGCAGTTTATTGCCTAAACCTAAAGGTGTCAGCTATTTAATACACTTTCTGTAAAATTCTACTCAAAAACAAAAAATTGCTGTTTCTACACAGCCCTGTGGCAAATGGGAAACAAGTGGTGCAGGTATAATCACACAACACTATCCATAGCCTTGGCAATGTGTCCAATGTGGGTTCCAAAATTCAATTATCAATATTAATAATATTGTTCTTGCAGCAGCTTGTTTGCAGATGGCATATACGGTATACGGTTCCCAGTTAAAATGTACCTATAGATAACTATGAATTTACATGTTTTAATTATATACTTCGTAACAATGTATTTAAAACAACTTTTAAAAAACAAAATGATTTTATTTATTGAAATGTTTCAGAAAGTGTTTACAATGGTAAATGGACTGCATTTATATAGTGCTTTCCTAACCTTCCGGCCACTCAAAGCGTTGTACATTATTGCCTCACACTCACCCATTCATACACACATTCATACAGCGATGGCGATTGCTGCCATGCAAGGCGCGACCAATTACCGGGAGCAGTTACAATGGGCTAGAGAGAGAAAAGACACGATGCAACTAAATGAAATATACAAATACAATAAGCAAACAGACCAGATATGAAAGACTAGAATATAAAAGTATAAAAAGAAACATGATATAATGACCAGTCTACTTTAATATACAAACGGGTTGCACAGTGATTTTTGCTTTAGACCAATTTTGTTTGTTGATGTTTAACAGCATGTTTCTGCATTATCAAATATATGTTGAGGTATATGAGGTAACAGTTGCTAGCCGTGTCAATTTTCTCTGTGAGAGCTGATATGCAGTGTTGAGTTTCTCTGTCCTGGATCTCTTGCCATGTCTAAGAATCGTCTTGTTTTTGTATGTCCACAAATTGAAAAATACTGGGATGGTTTGGCATTGGAGCCTACACAAAAGAGGAAAGTTGTTCTTACATGACATGCTAGTAAGTATGCAGCTTATACCCTCACTATAATTACCAATTTTTTTGTGTGTTAACTGACTTCAATTGCAGCTACCTGCTCTCAGCAACATCTAAGATGTATGTTTTCCTCCTTGGTCTTGCCTCGCACGTTCACGCAGAAACATTTAGATCCTCTCCTGCACAGATAAATCATCTGCAATGGCTGGACCAGGAGTGGCTATTAGGCTGCATGAGTTCAGCCAGAGGCAGGAATCTACCCAAACCCAGGACATTGCAGTTAACCACAGGTAAGTGAATAAGGGTAAAGCACTAACACTAGCTCTTCTGAGTTCAGGACACACTTTTTGGACCCTACTAGATACACAAGCCTCAAAGAGATTTATGAGTGTGAAAGCCATATAACAAGAATCATTTTCTTAATTTAGAAAACGTTTCTGTTTATCAGCAATCTAGCATATTTTGCAATTTTGTGAGTAAACTTTAGGTAGAGCATAGACACATTCCTGTTTACAGTATAATCATTTTTGCTACAGTGGATTGAATGCGATACCTTTCAAAAGTTAAATCGCTAGCATTAGCCTCCATGTCCTTCATGTCCTCCATTGTACTTGTTGCATTGACTGCATCCTGTCATCTTTCAAATACACATTTGACTGCTGAGCTAAATAAGTACTTTGTAATGTTATTGTCTACTTCCTGGCTCTAGTTCACTAAAATAAATTATTTAACCCCTGCTAAAAAATAATAGTCTTGACCCAACCACTATAAATAGTCGTGGCATCTTCAATCTCTCTATATTGTTGTTGAAATATGCCATAGCCAACTGTACTGCACCTCTTTGATTATATTCAATCAGGCTTCAAATGTCCCAGTGGTACACTTGTTGCTATGTTTTCCTGATCCTCTGGATTCATTATTAATGTCTCTGTCAATTGAAGCATGTTGAGTTTCCATTACCTACTAAATGTGCTAAAGAAATCAAGCTTGACTTGACTTGTTTATGTTCTAGACGTCATCGCCAAGGGAGAGACGTGTATGGATTATATCCAGGTCAGATTTGTAGAGTACATACTGTTCACCAAAAGGAATATGAGTAAGTGAAAATAATGTTCATTATTATAGCAACATGGTTAAATGACCAACATCATGTAGACTATACAATAACTTTATTTATTATTTATGTTAATTGTTACAGTTTGACAATTCCAACCCTTCACCAGTCTCTTAGACTTCCCATCCATGAAGAAAACTTCCAACAGAGCTATGACCTCCGCATCTTGAAGTCTCTTAATATTATTCGCCACAGTCCTTATATTCAACCACAGCGCCCCCTAGAGACAACTTACCAAGAGCAATTTGGACTGCAGTCTGTACTTTTACAGAATGAAACTGAATATAAAATGAACAATTAAAATCACGGCAAGCCTAGATCAGCCGGCCATGGGCATGAGCCACACCATAGGCCAATACATTGTTTAGCATGCAGGGTTCCTCCGTGAAAACTCACAGATGCTGGTATCCAACCCTTTTGGTGCATTACTGCCACCCACTGTCTACATGGTGCATGACCACAACCTAATTTAGGCATGTGCTTTGTAAAAATAAGGTATGTAGGTCAGTTAGTCAGTCAATCATCAACATTTGCTGATATTGGCCTGTTCCTCTACATGTGGTCTGGCAAAAACATTAATGTTTCTCTGACTGGATTACTGAAATAATAAAAAGAATATTAAAATGTGGCTATTTAAACTACGTAAAATACTTCAACTGGCTTTGCCCATAGGCTACTTTATGCATCATTTCCGGTTGTCCAGCAC
The DNA here is from genome assembly GCA_025399855.1 of Forbesichthys papilliferus. Taxonomy (NCBI): domain Eukaryota; kingdom Metazoa; phylum Chordata; class Actinopteri; order Percopsiformes; family Amblyopsidae; genus Forbesichthys; species Forbesichthys papilliferus. The sequence continues at coordinate 304,852 of JAODOY010000001.1, read as the reverse complement.
ATCTCTTTAGGTCTGTAAGGCCATCTACATTTATGCATACAAAATGAAAATGCATCTTAATTTTTTATCCTAATTGTTTTACTACAGACTACAGTAATTGTTTGTTCTATTTGTATGAATACAACTTAAAACTACACCTGCAATGTGTATATATTGTACTCTGTTTCATGAGTTAATAAATAGATTCATATGTAAAACATTTATAGTTTTGTAGTATATTCATCATCATTAACTTGAGTTAATTCCGCATATACAGTAGTTATTTTAATACCTTTTAGCAAGGCATCAGTTATGTGTGCTGTAGCAGGTAAACTCTAATGTACCCACACACCCCTACGGTGGTTCAGTGGATAGCACTGTGGCAAGAAAGTCCTTGATTTGAAACCCAGTCGTCCCTACCTTTCTGTGTGGAGTTTGCATCTTGTCTGCATGGGTTTCCTCCAGGTGCTCTGGGTTCCCCATCTATCAGAAACCTGTCTCGTGACAATAGCACCAGTTTGGAGATGGTCCCTTGGTGCTCCACAGTGGCTGCTCACTGCTCCCTTCAGGGATGGATGGGTTAAATGCAGACGATGAACATGGTATTGTATTTTATGTGACAATAAAAATCACCTTTAGTTCCAGTCTGCTTTAACACATTTTTTAAAGTTGTCTCAACTTTGTGCTGCAGATTATTATTATTAGTGGTCCAAGCAGCGACGCTGCAGAACCCTATTGTAAATGTAAGGATGTTTTCGCATTCTGCCAGAAAAACACATTGGCAGCAAAACGTACAGGCACGAAACTTGGCAAATATGTCCCAATCCAGGTGTTCCGATCTCTCAAAAATTGTATTGTATCCGCACCCCTCTAGGGGGCGCTATAATACCCCTGCGTTTTGGCTAATATTTCTATTACCATATAAGATAGAAAAAAACTTTCTATCAGCATATGTAATGTATTCTCATATGCTGCTTAGAGTAATCACTGTCCGGCAGCGCTGGATGCTCTCTCTGTTCTCTTGTGCCGTGTTCAGGTAGAAACTTGTGCTTGTGTGTGTGGTGGGGCCAGCAGGAGGATTCAAATTAATATGCGATGGTGCCGTGTTACGCCTAATTCTGTGTCCAGCCAAATTCAGTGACCCTTTCGAAACGAAGTATGTTAAATAAAGCAGAAAAAGCATGAAATAGTTAGAAAGATCTATAAATAATATTTAGAAATATCTAGACATCAATTAACCTTATAAAGTAGATTATATTCACTTTTTATTCAGAAATCACTAAAATCACAAGATTTTTGCAGAGCAAACCACCATCGATATAGCTAACCTTTTAGTAACCCTTTCCCGAACTGAAACACTTCAGGAGCGAGACACAAAAAGGGCACGAGAAATCACACACACACACACACACTAATAGATTGTACATGATTTTAGGTGGCGCATGCGCACTTTCGAAAGGGTCACTGAATTCGGCAGGACACAGAATTAGGCGTAACACCGTCAATATGCAAATGAACACGACATCATCTGGCAACTTCTAGCGATTTTCATTGGAAAAGAGTTGGCAACACTGGTCCGAGGTTGGTCATCCGATTTTCATGAAATATAATAAACATAATCTACAGACCACGTAGACAAACATTTGTTAAAATAATTTTGATCCGATGTTACGTTTTAAAGCTGTTTTTAGGGTGTGGCCCGGAATTACTATATGGCCTTTACCTTATGATTTACTATCGAACTTGATGAAACTCGACGAGCACAATACGTACGTCATTCATTGGAGGCCTACCCACATCTCTTAAAATTTCGTCCATAGGGGGCGCTACAACTAAAAAAAGGCAATATCTCAAGAACTAATTAGGCTATAAATCTAAAATGTAGTACACTTATAACTGTCCGAAGGGGACTACATAAGCTAAAGTTGAAATATTTTGGATCACCAAAATGGCCAAACAGCCAATCAAATTTCAGTATTGAAACTTTATAGACATAATTGTTATGGCATTTAGAATCTATATATAAAATGTAAAACATTTCGGCCGCAAGGGGGCGCTGAGCACAGTTACGTTTTGGCTAATATCTCAGCAAACGCATTAGTCAAAAACAAAGCTTTTTCTTTTATGTCATTCCTTATAATGTCCCATGTAAATACCAACTTCCACCCTCAAACTTTCCTGTCGTTTCCAATTCCTGGAACAGCCGTGAATATGAAATAGTCTGACGCACTATGCCCAATTGTCACGAAATTTCTTATCTCCGGAACATCCTGACATTTTTTTAAATAATATTGTTTGGTTAAATTGTTTTGACGTTATTAGCAATGGACTTGAGGGGCGTGGCCCATATTGACTATTTCCAATATATCATCTGATGAAAATATTCAATGTGCTCAACAGCTGCAATTCAGAATTAAATAATGTATGTGATGCACTAAATGTCCAGCATATGGCAGCAACATACCACGTATAAATGGAATTTCGACTGGATCGATTATTCATGTCACTGTCATGTTTATACACGTCACTGCAGCATTAAGTGCAAACGTCTGCAGCAAAATACACTAACCGCTTTCACAGGAGGTGGGTACAATTTATCGAAACAAATGCACCAACAACATTTTCTGTACATATAAGGCTGAAGTTCTCTATCATCATTAAATGCGTGGTATCTTAGACACTCTTTATGTGGAGAACATACTCTACAGTTTACATTTTTTTGTCCACTTCACTGAATTCATTAACATTCCTATAATTTCTCCTGATGAGAGGACGCTGAACTGTTTGATGGAACAATTGCTGACTGCTGCTGTTCTGCTTGGACCCCGATATATATATATATATATATATGTGTGTGTTGCAATACCATATTGTTTATTGTTCCTTCCCATAACATGAAGTCAGATATATTTATCTTATTGCCCAAAAATCATCTTGAAACGGAGAAGACTGGAGAGAAAATGTTAACTGACACCAGAGAAGGCCTGTGCCCTTGTATTAGGCCTATGTACAATCCATATGCCTATCAATGCGCCACTATCGCAGTCCAACGTGAAGGTTTAGAGTTGAGATTTGCATTCTATGGTTCATATGTTCTATGCACAAAGGAACTTCCGCAAAAGGTGAGATATGCTACGTAACTCCACCAGAGTTTGAACAAAGCACAACCATATTTTTTCCATATCTTTGATATAAGGGGAAAAGTTTGCATATGGACACACATGTCGTTACCATTATTTTGGTATTTACATGTCTTAAAAACTTGTTCCCAGCATAATTTAGTGTTAAGCAAGGTAACGTGACAAAATTAGTAATAAGAAAATGAGGAAAAGTTATGACGGGGTGGTCAACTCTCACCCAAACCTCCTCCTTGAGTATAAGCCTAACTCCTCCTGGCTTCATGTTACACAATTGTACTCTGACCAAATTGTAGCCTATACATATTTCGACAACTTATTTTTGATCAACATTAAAGTAAAAAAAAAGAACAAAAAACCCACTCTACACAAGGGTATTATTGCAGTCTTGCAATTGAATGTATTTACACATACACATTTTTAAGGATGTGCTTGGATAAGACAGTCACTGTTTGATTGTATGCAAAAATATGTATGTGCTTTTAACTATTCCAATTTGAATCAGAAATACAATCAACGTGTCAACATGGACACAATAAACGGTGCAAGTCTGCACATGGCTGCTATGTGACGATATATACCTCTCTTCTCCTCTCTGTCATGAGCAACGATGGTCCAGTGTTATATTTTGATTGTTTGTAGAATAGCCTATTTAAGGCTATACTTGAATAGACTATGTCAATCAAATTGACACCAGAATATCACATAATGTGATATGACATGTTTTGGACACTCGGGTGAAGAGAGGCGCAGAGCTGGCTACCGACCACCATCTGGTGGTGAGTTGGGTCAAGGGGTGGGGGAAGACTCTGGACAGACCTGGTAA
>JAODOY010000001.1:285425-300810 GCA_025399855.1 Forbesichthys papilliferus | reverse complement strand
CCACCCCTCTCCTCTCCCTCCCACCCACACACTTTCTTCATTGTCAGCAGCATTGCTGGCTGGGCCTTATCCCCCATCTGGAAGCTCACTTTGGCCCCCAGTCAGACGTGCACCCCCCCACCCACCCCCCCACACACACACACACACACACACAAACACACACTGTTGGTTTAGGCCGGCGGCCAGAATGTTGCCTTTCACGGGAGGAATGTCTTCCCAACTCATATTAATTATTCCCGCTGTGCTTTAACGGAAAGAGTGGAGGACATGTTAGATGTCAGCTGCGGAGACTCCTTAGTCAGCTGTTCAGCCTCTGTAAGAGACGAGCGCACAGCGTCGCCTGGACGTGAGTCGAGTTCGGGCCGCGTCGATTCCGAGTATCTATATGTATATCTGTATATACTATATATATATATAAGAATAAACCCTGCACTACACAAATGTGAGTACATGTCATGTATAACAATGCTGTGTTTGTGGCCTTCACGTGACAGCCAAGCTGACCACCTGACCACGGTTTGGTTGTTTGCAGTGTGTCAATACTTTCATCATAATGAATCCATATATCTTTGATTAGTCACTGTTCTCAGTCAAAAGCAGCGTAGTGCATTCCCAGCCGTGCATCACGGGTCCTGAGATTATTCACAGCGTTGGTGACTTAAAACAAATGTTGTGTATATATGTACAGGCTACTGTTTGGGAAAGCTGTAATGGAATATGTACGATGCCGTTCAGTGCATTAATTAACATCAAAACTGCAGACAATATAAAAACAAGCCTTATCTGCTGTACTGTGCTGCAGAATACTCCCACTACAAGTCCCTTCAGTCTTTAAAGGTAAAGTCAGCTGAGAGTGTAAGCTAATGCACATTCAGTCAAATTCAGTGAATGTCTACAGTGCTCAAGGCCCATCAGCTTCTGTTTTGTGTGCGTGCTGATAAAATAATCAGGTGTTTCTACACAGCCCTGGCTCTGGAAATAAGAACACAAACAAGTGGTGCACACCGCACGCACACAACAACAATGTCCTAGCCTTGGCAATGCGTGTCCAATGTGTAGGGGCGGGACTTCTGAGGGAAGTGGCCAATGGCATTGAAGGGAGCTGCATTTTCTTTCGATCGAGTTCAAATATCAACAAGCTTTCTCCAGAATGACCGACTACACCTTCGAGCGTGTCTGACCCATGCGTCTCTAGAATGTCCAGAGGGATGGGCCCAGTAATGTGGCCCTGGCGTGCAGCTTCAGACAGTAAAACAGTAATGGGACTCGTGTTCCTTAGTGGGGTGGAGAGAGAAGGGCTAATGGGCAACAGGGAACATGTTGGACTAGGGTTTCACGTTGGGCGTGAGTGAAACCCCATGCCACAGTGGGCCTGAAGGAAGGCCTCAGTGGAGTGGGGATGCTTTGAAGTGTCACATGCCCAGGCTATTTGTTTTACTTTCTTGGTCCTGTAGGATTTGAACACGCTGGGTTCACTGTGGGACGGATATTCCAACACCTTGAAGTTCATTTACCAGCAGCCTTATACAAGACCTTTCCTATAGAATATGTACTTCAAGAGGCCCTATAGGTGTTATAAATAGCAGCCATTTCAACGTTTTAGCCAATGACTTATTGCACTTGTGATTGATGCAGAGAAACCCAATGGGTCCCTGTGAGCCTACTCTGTCAAATGTTTTTATTTTGCTATTCCCCGATGAATACATTTACATCACTCCCAGTTGAGATAATTCAAGCCTGGTATGCAAGTCTAAATCTGTCATCAGTTTATAGGAAGCCAAACGGTAGCCGGCAGTTTAAAACACATTGGTATACGCCACTTAAAACACAGCCTAAGGCCATTGGACATATTTATTGTTCACTCACGGATACTTTCACAGCAGTTTGAAGTAAATACGATCCGCCTCCAAATATGCTACAGGGCTCGTTTCCAATGGCACAGCTAGAATTTAAGTCCAATCCCGCCCACTGTAGTAGAGGTAAGTCTATCTGTCTTGATGACATCACTCAACTGTCCCACAGCCAATACCAACACATCCAGGTGTGTGTTGAGAGGATTTCACGTCAAGCTCCAGTTGAAGTTTTAGTTCCTTAGCAGAATAAGTGTACACATTTTAGGCCGATGTTGTGAATTGTGAAGTGTTTTCCATGTACTGTATGGTCTATGCTGTTTGTGACCTCCAGTAACAAATTGTACAATACCTTTTGTAATTAGAAAACAATGTTACATTTTATCGCCCTCTGGAGTTGATCCTAATTTGCACACATTTTCCTGTAAAACAATACTTAAATATACACTTAAAGAGAACCGGTTCCCCTGCAGGGATCTTGAATGCTGTGAATGCAAACCCTCTTTATACTGTACGTACCAGATCGTATTGTCATGACATTATCTGTGTCAAATGTACTGCTATTAATAATTAGACTTTTTTTTTTTGTTTCAACATCTTCCACTGGAGTGTCAGCCTACAGTAAACCTACATACAGTAGTCTCAGCCTCTTCCATTAATTAGCACTACGTCACATAGGCAACTCTGTGCTGAACGTCTGATACATATATAACCTTGTAAGCTCAACACGGGACTTTTGGACTTTGGGGAAGAAATACTGTCGATAACTCTTGGCTGTTCGCATTGTCACTCACAAGTATCGCCGTAATTTCCGGTGCAAACGATAGCGCAGTGCTTTATTTACTATTTTAAATTTAAAAATGTATTATAACCAGTCAACTAGCATACAAACTCTACCGATTTGCACAACCTGTAAACAGTCCTGTTGTTTTGTTTTCCTCATTGCAAGTTTAACTCCGACTTGGTCATTGAGTTACCTACAGTAGTTGGTCGTCCTGCATGTCAATCAAAACACCTTGCATGTCAAGTAGGCGGGTACTGATGCAGTTAGCCATCGCTATGTCCCAGGCGGTGTCCCATGCAGGCTGTGTACCAGGCTGTGTTCAAGGCTAGCTCTGCGAGATGAGGAGTACCCTGGAGGGTCAGACTAGTAAACCTACAGTAACATACAGTGAGCAGCCTACTGCCTGGTGCAATAATGGTGTTTTCCTTAACTAGGATTATATAACATATGCCTTTATTAACCAGGCAGTGAATCTAGGTCAGGCCAGAGCCATGAAAAGAGAGTTACGCCAACGGATGTTCAACATTTTTAACGGTCACATGGTTCATGGAGAGGCAAAAGCTATGGCAAAAAATTTCCAGGAAGTGCTTGGTGGATAATTTGAATAGATAAAAGAAAAGAAAACATAAAAAAAAAACTATCTATATATATAAAACTTCATTTTTTTTGGTAATTAGTATTCAATAAATGCACAAATTTACATTTATAATAGAATGTATAGGGTACTTTTAGCATTTATTCTAACTTCCGGGAACTATTTTGAGGCTCCACAATCCACCATTGCTGTGGAAAAACCTTTGGAGTGAATGGAGATGACGCTTCTCTCTTTACATGGCTCTTGGTCTGCTATAAGCAAGCTCAGCTTTCTCCACTTTTCCAGCCTGCTGCCCCAAGCCAAGGCAGTGTTTTCCATTGCACCGGTTTGTTGATACTGTTTTTACATCTTGGCCCGTTATTTCATGTGGTAGGCTTCAGTACAGTATGCTCATAATCTTTAGTCCTTTTTACTTCATTTTTGAATTCGTTCAGTAGAAATGTGCTCCCCGATGCCGATGTTGTAATTTTGATCATCTACTGTAGATGTCAACATGATAAATATACAGTTGCGTGTTCCATTTTCACAAATGTTAGAATATTGAAATGAGCACAATGAAGCTGATCAAAAATTGCTAAAATACTTGTGTAAATGATTAGAGGAATCACTACCATTTTGCCATTTTTAATTTCGCATATTCGCTAATTAGATATTGCAGTAGAGACTCATGCACAGGATACGAAAGTGTTTAGGAGAAAACGTCATAAGGAAAAAGTATGTTCCTGCCAAAGTTCGCGGTTCGGAGATGTTGGTTCGTTACAACAGCTTAATGGCTCCTCCAGGAAGGCTACTCAGCTTACACTATATTGGACAACTGCTAGCTATTACCGGTACTATGCTGTACAGTATACTGTATATAGCGCCCAGTACATTGCAGGTCACATCCGTTGTGGTCTAAATTTTAATCTCTGGCCTCCTAATGAAGTTATACAGTATTCGGGAGAGGTAAATAACTTGGCAGTCACATTTCTCATAGAATCAGCGTTCTGCTTGCAGCCTGTCTACAGTACTTACACCTCAAGGGCAATGTGCTAGACTAGCCGTGCCCAGTCCCGTGCAGAATTATTACTTTACTGAATGGTCTTGGTTTATCTTGGCCCTGGGCCATGTCTCAACCGGCCTCTCCGAATTGTAATTTGCCAAATGAACTCCAGGAATGTCCGTCTGTGTCGAAGAGGGTCAGCTCGGATTGTTAGGCCTCGGGCCCCACCTCAGTACCACCCATGTACTATACTGTATGCACCCCCACCCATGTCCTTCTGCAGACAGGAGAGGACATCAGGAAGTGTGTAATTTAAGGACACTTAGTGTGACAACGATCTTGTCCTTACAGTTTAGCCTCCTCACAGTTTCCCAGCACTGATAACTTAGGTTATGCGATGTTGTATAACGTTGTTGTTCTCTTGTGTCCTCTAAACACGAGACAAAGATGCTGTACTGTGGCGTAAGCACACTATTTGACCTACAGTGTGTTTGGTGGCCGGCCGCAGGCCTGGCAAGTGGATACAAAAGGTGCCTCTTTCTCGTACTTCGTCCATTAAAGCTCCTGTGAATGGGAGGCCTGTCAGGCACTCAAGGATGTCTGTGTCTCCAACACAGTGAAGCTCAGAGAGCCCAGGCTGTGGGCACAGAGCTCGGGTTAGGACCATGAGGGGATCCTTTCAGAGGCCGGGAGGGAGAGAGGGCAGTTGCTTAGGTCAACATTAGCTCTTGAAAGTCGTTCTGTGTCGTTTTCCACCCCCCACCCCCTCACACACACACACTTCGTAGAGGAGCCACCCAGGTAATTGAAACCCAGTGTTTTATGGAAACTGGGAAGTGTGTGTATTGAATACATTCCCTCGATGTGCTTTGCTACTGATACATTGTTATACATACAGGAGCTGGACCTGAATTCGTTTTTCTCCTGGTTTACTCGACAGTGGTGTCAGATATCGCCAGGACTGCTGAGCCACTGCATTCCTCATCAATTTTGACCCTGTGGGGGGATAAATAAAGCAAACCCCCCAAACAGGCCGCTAATGTTGCTGACTGTTACTCTATCTGTATGGTACTAATCTTTCTACTGAATCTTTTTTTTTAAACTTCTTGTGCAAGTAGTACAGTACAGTTTTATACTATTCATGTAGATAGATATTGTATATATTTTTTTTAATCCATGGAATCAAATTCCTAATGGCAGAAGTCATTTTTTTGATGTAGCTGTGAATCTGTTGTTGATTACAGTAAAAACGAGGCCTGAGTCTTGATAGAGTTTCCAGATGGTAGTTATATGGGACAAATGCAGCTCTGCTTTGTCTTTTTCGCATTGTCTTTTTCTATGCCCCGCCTCCTCTTGCTTTCACTCTCTGTATTAGGCTATTCTCTTTGTCTGTATGTCGTTGACCCCTCCAGAGATTAAAGAAAACATTGGGCAAGTAGAGAAGTATACTAATGTGACCAGCTTGATCTTATAAAATGCTTGGCCAAACATTTCCTCTTCGCATCACAATTCATGAGTTTTATTGAGTTCATTCTGTGTAAATTGGGCTGACGTGGCACTTTTTAAATGTTAAACCCTCATTAATATAATCAGCTAGAATGGCATTTAACTCCCATGAGTCCAATGTTTGTACCTCACAGCAAGGCATGCCAGACATGAACTACATTTCCAACTTCCCTCTGTTCTGCTGATATCACGCAGTATTTCATGGTCTCGTAAAGCAAAACAATGATGTAAAGACAAGCCATTTGGTTTTTCCCAATCTGATGCGGTGACATTTGAGGTTGATGGTTGTGGTCACAATCCTATGGTGTAATGATGTTATAATAGTTCCCCACTCTAGGTTTGTGGGTTGGACTATTGTCTTACTCAAAGGGACATTTCGGGAATATAAATTATGCCCTAAAAGTGTTTTTTTTAAACGCGGTTTTATATATTCAGGATGCTGCCAACAAGATCTGTAAATGCCGTATTGAATACAATTAGCCAAGTGTGTGCTTAATGGTCAAAATGCGCATTCTGTACTCTACAATGGCAAAAGCTGCAGTGTTTTCCATCCCAAATACAGATTGCAAGGCAGGAAGAAGGGCAGTTTAGAAGACTGCATTTTAGATGATCTTCTAACAGAATATATAAACACTGGTTGTTGCAGAGATAAAGACTAGACATTTGTAGATGTGTAGATTTCTCCATTACTCTTTCATCTGTTTTTTTTCCACACGTATTCTATTCATGTCTGTGTTCTCTGCCATACATCTCATGCATTCTCTCTGTTTTGATGCGTTCAAATGCCAAATGTTCATTGAGTTCTTGTGAGCTTACATGTCAGGTGAATATGTAGCAGAGCTTTAAAATAAATGGGCATTTTCTTTCAAATAGATTGTAAATCCCATTTATGTGTGTAAGTTGTAAAACATTAGGGTTAGAGGTTTAGAGGTACAGTAGGGTTAGAGGTACAGTAAGGTTAGGGGTTAAAAGGTGCTGTAGGGTTAGAGGTTAAGAGGTACAGTAGGGTTAGAAGTACAGTAAGGTTAGAGGTTAAAAGGTGCTGTAGGGTTAGAGGTTAAAAGGTGCTGTAGGGTTAGAGGTACAGTAAGGTTAGAGGTTAAAATGTGCTGTAGGGTTAGAGGTTAAGAGGTACAGTAGGGTTAGAGGTACAGTAAGGTTAGGGGTTAAAATGTGCTGTAGGGTTAGAGGTTAAGAGGTACAGTAGTGATAGAGGTTTTGAGGTACAGTAGGGTTAGAGGTTAAAATGTGCTGTAGGGTTAGAGGTTAAGAGGTACAGTAGGGTTAAATGTTAAGAGTGTCTGTAGAGTTAGAGGTTTTGAGGTACAGGAGGGTTAGTGGTTTAGAGGTACAGTAGGGTTAGAGGTTAAGAGGTACAGTAGGGTTAAATGTTAAGAGTGTCTGTAGAGTTAGAGGTTTTGAGGTACAGTAGGGTTAGGGGTTAAAAGGTGCTGTAGGGTTAGAGGTTAAGAGGTACAGTAGTGATAGAGGTTTTGAGGTACAGTAGGGTTAGAGGTTTAGAGGTACAGTAGTGATAGAGGTTTAGAGGTACAGTAGTGATAGAGGTTTAGAGGTTCTGTAGGGTTAGAGGTTTTGAGGTACGGTAGGGTTAAATGTTAAGAGTGTCTGTAGGGTTAGAGGTTTAGAGGTTGAATGAACTCAGACAAAACACCTGCCATACGAGAGGCTGGTTAATAGCCAATGCAATCCTTAACTCTTTGGCAACTTGCTCTTCAGTGTCTTTCAATAACCTTTAATATGTTTTGTACCATTTTGAAAGGATTCTTAGTAAAATCACAAATTCTGATTTACAAATAATAATACAAATATGATATCTTCCGAAATGCTAAAATCAAAGGAAAGGGTATCCGAACAGCATCACTAAATTCCAACTTCAACATTAACTGAAAATGTCTTGACGTATTCAGAGGATCTTGCCTATGACTTTGGTCTTGCGCTGGGCACCTTAATGTTGTTTATTTCCCTAGTCCACGGCTTTGGTGTAAAATCACATGTGCACATTAAACATATGTTACTATAAGCCTTGGCCAACCATACCGAGAGCCAGAGTCTAACAATATAATAATTCTCATTCCTTGTGCTAACATAATGTAGGCGTATTACTCTAGAGGGCATATCAACTTGTTTGAAAATGGCATCAAACCCTCTGTCTTGTACACTCTTGTACACCAACCCTTGTACACATAGTATATTTTTTTCCAGTGCACCATTTGTGCTGTTAAAAAAACAAAAAACTCCGCTCCACTTTCCTTTTGAAAAGTGGACTGTGTAGGCTTGGACAACTGTGATGGAACACTTTATGCTATTCATGGGTTGTCAAGAGAGCCGTCAGCCATACTGCGTTCCCGTTACCACGACAAATAGTGCGTATGTGTGTTCATGAGCCCTTTGTCACTCCAATCTGCTGCAGAGAAGAGACACTGTCTCGCCAGTGACTGAGCCACATTGTCTATGTGGCACTTTAAAATGACGGTGTTCCATGTCAGATTAAGTGATGTATCATTTTAGTCCACCTGGGTCTTCTTGCAAAATTATCAGTAATGAAACATTGATGTGCATTTCCATCTTTATAACCCAAATATTTATCATGCACGTGTCAAATCTGTCCTACTTTAAAAAAGCTATTAAGATTAGCTAAGACAATGCTAATGGGGGTTTTGGCTGGTTTCATCAATAATGTCCCGGCCACTGAAATTATGATTGATGCTAATGGTGAGAACGACTAAGTAGATCTTGTCATGAGTCAAGCTACAGCCAGAGACCGTAGGAGTATCCTCTGCAGGAACTTTGGAAACATATTTTTACATAGTTTTGCTTTCCCTGCAAAGGTTTCCATTCCAGGCTTGACATATGTTGATATAGGCTACTACATGTATCTACATTTACATTTATATACACACAAGTTGTAGCATAACGTAAATTCAACATGGCAACAGAAATAACATACTTTTGTTGTACTTATTCACTGACTTCCACATGTCTAATGGGATCTTCAGTCTATGCATACTTGTGACACAGCTGTCTGTTGTGCCAGGTTGGTGGTTCGTCAGTACAGCGGAGGAGCAGGGCTGGGTCCCTGCCACCTATCTCAACTCCCACAGCGGCACACGGGATGACCTGGAACTGGGGGCCTCAAAATCTGGGGAAGGTAGGACGTTGCCTCTACACCACCCACACACACACACCTCATGGAAATCCTCAGTGCTATGCATTCAAAATGCAGCCAAAGAAAGCACACACACACGCGCACGCACACACCTGATGTTTCGATCAGATCAACCTTTTCCTAAATCTGTTTGTCCTATAATTTAGGTAATCATTAAAAAAGGGAATAGTCAGCATATTGAGATTTCTTATCTATTATGCTTTCACTTGACTTGTTTAACAGCACAACTAAATCAATCAAACCCCTCATCAGCCAATGGGGGTTTCTATGATTATTGATTTGACTATATTTTACAGTACACTGATCTAGCTGCAAGCTGTGTTGTCTCAGACAACACACAAACATTTTCCAATAAATAGTACAAGGGCAAAGCACACAAGTCAAACATGCTTCTAGAAGGGGGAAAAATGCAGAAACCAAGTTTAAATATTAAAATTCTTGGAAGTCCCTAATGTTTATGTCATATGTGTAAACTGTGAGTCATTAACCATAAATGGCCTTTTCGTGTTTTTACCGAAAACAGAAGAATGAAATTGAACTTCTTCCGCTATATACAGCAATGGTTAATTATTTCTGCATATTCTGACATGATGTATCCAAGCACCTACAGTATGCTGCTTATTTGGTAACCATGCAACAGCACCACTGTATTGTGTTATGGCAGAGCCATATTATGACTGCATTAGGTACAGTACATTGTAAACCCTTTTAGTGAGTGTTGACTAAATTGGTATACACTACTGTGATTATTTTGTATCTCACAGCATAATGTGAATGTAGCTACAACACATGTGGAATATGGCATATCCATTATGTTGTCACTGCAATTTAGGTCAAAGTGCTGAATGATAAATAACCTCTGAGAACTGGTTGCAACATGTTTAAATGTTTGTGAACTGCCATCAAACTTCATGGAGAGATAAAGTATGTAGTCCCCCACCTCCATATTAGCAGTCGAGCAAAGTCAATATAGGATGAAATAATTGAGCAAGTAAAACTTTACCAGAATGTGCAGCATTTCTAGTTTTAAAGTCCAACTGATAAGTAAAAGCCAACCAACAGCAATGAATCATAAACAAACATGTATGTGTATTCATGAAAAATAGCTGCTGTTTTCTAGATAAATTCTGTAAGCAGATATAGGACATGGTCTTTGCCATGTTTTATGTATAGGTCTATACTGCACACTTTGAACGATGTAGGCCTACTATTCACTAGTTGGTTTGGTTTGTCAGATAGGTACACATTGAATGAATCAAGGCGAACCATTCAAAGTTCACAACAGAGTAGCTATAGGGGCAAGGCATTTTTATAAGAATGTTTTATATTTATCTTATAAAATATATCATTTAATAGTGTAGTATAATATACTGGGTGGAAGACATTATTAAAAGCTACAACTCCAAGATCAAATGCAGAGAAAGCACTAAAAAAATTAATATTCAACTAAAATCCACAAACAGGTTTCTTTGTAACCTACCAGGAAGACCTTTCATATGGGCGCGTACTGTTGCTCAATCTCGGACTACAGCTGTCTATAACGTGTGAGACGCAGGTTATATTTTGAATATTTAATTTATGCAAGTGATAACTTGGACAATATCTCTAACTGGGAATTACCTTCATGATCACTGTCCGTGACGCCGCTGCGTCAACCACTGTGCCTCACAGGCATGTGCAGAAATAACCTAAACTGTAGCTTTTATCCGGCCAACATTGAGTCTCAGCCGTGCTTGCAGTGTTGAGGCTGGCAGGTCATCATAACCGCGACATAATGTGTTTCTGAAACAGTAATACGTTGAAGAAAAAAAACGAGGATTGCGTATGCATTTGAAGTTGAAATAGTTTGACCAAACCGATGTGGACATGTTATGGGTCGTAACCTGTCTGCATTACTGCTTGTTTACCACATGCTGAATGACGGAAGCGGAGGTGGTCGCATTAGGGTACGCACCACGTGACCTCCTGCAACGACGTTGAAGTAGGGCCTATATTTTATAGTTGAGCAAGAAAACAGAAAATGTAACACTGCACTGCAGTCTTTTCAGTCGTAGTGTTTCATGTTGTAATAAGACGTTTGCTAAATGTGATGTTGTTCATGAATAATACATTCGGCATTAGCTCAGACACTTCAAAATGTCTTCACATTTTCATAAATGTTCATAGCCTATCCTTCAGAGCTTCCTATCCTATTAGCCCCAGTATATGTGAGACACAATTTAGAAACCCAAGCCTAACCTTTAATAAAACAGTGATTAATTTTCCCCAAATGTGTGTGGCAAGCCTGTATTTGTGGTTACACTATGTCATATTGACAAACAGCACTTTCTCTCTACTGACTCAACAAATTCCTGCTGAGTTAACATGACTTGGTACCTATTCTGTATGCTGCAACCCCTTATCGTATTGATCTAAATAAACTGGTTTATTTTCAGCAATGACGGTTGTGTGTTTATTTTTTTGTTGTTTTTTTTAAATCAAGCATGGCTATTAGGAAATGAATGTGTGCAACAAAGCTGCTTATCTTGCATCTATGTATTAAAGTCATGCAGCTTGGAACAAAGCCTTTTTATGTGTAGAGAGGAGTATGAATGAGTCCACCCTGTGCCTCCATAACAACCTTGTGCATCAGAGCACCATCTCACACACTGGTGCGTTCACGTAAGCGTTCCTTATGAATTTGTCATTTAAAATGAAGCAAGCTCAGACAATATGTTCATACAAGATCAGAAATTGTATTTGGCAATTTTAAAACAAGTGCATACAAGTACAGCTAAAAGCATTTCAGGTTTGCCAAGTGCTCGTAGAGTAGCATTAGTCACATTCTACGTTAAACAGGAACTGCCACCAGACCTAGTACATCAAGAATTCTGTTAAACATCAACAAAGAGGAACGTAGTCCATTATAATGAGTACATACCTTTATCTTCAAAAATATAGAAACACAATGTATTCAAAAATCAAAAATTATACAACCATGTTTACGAAGTATACTCTTCCCTTGGGTCCAATATGTACAAGTCCGTTAGTTTGTTTGAATGGTATGTATGTGATATTTATATATTTATACTCATATTTTTGCTTCCCCCACCCCAAAAAGTGTTCAAACAAAATCAAGGGTCCCTCTCCTTTTTTACTTTGACTTCTCCTTGAAGGATGGTGGCGATTTCTCCTTGCATGAAAGCCCAGGGTACGTTGGAGCCGACCAGGGGACATTTCTCTCCGCTTGGACAGTACACCTCACCCGTGGCACCTTGTTGCTTTATGCTTTCCCTGGAGCACGGGAAGCAGAACTTGTGAGAGGGCACCGACGGGCACTGAACAAAGTGGGTGTCCTCCAAACGCTCATGACACAGCGTGCAGCACAGGGGTATGCTGCCAGGCACCGACGAGTCCGGAATGCTTTGGGGGTGTCCTTGGTCCATGCTGGGTACGTGGGGGGTACCTGCGCCAGACGCGTCCCTCTGGGTCAACCTCCTCTGGTTCATGGAGGACGGCGACAGAGGGCTGCTGCTGTTCCTGCGGGTGGTGGAGTGGACCTGGTTGGCGTCCTTGGGGGAGCTGTTCCCGCCGGCGTTGTCTGCTGCCAAGATGAGCGCCGCCATGGGGGACTGGCCGTTCTGCGCCGCCTCTGGTGGAGTGGTGCGGGAGTGTGGCGATATTGTGGAGGGGGTGAAGCTTGGCGGGGGCACCGGTGGCATTTTCAGTCCATCAGTAGGCGGTGGTAGCCATTGCTGCCCTTCTCCATTTAGCTTGGCAGCTGTCCCCTCGCCTTCTGGTTCAGGCGAGGCTTTTCTCTTCATACTCCGGGGGTGTTTTCCTCTGTCTAGAGGTTGCAAACAGTTACAAGTTAGTGGAGACACAACACTGGCACGAATTCAATATTGCCTGGATAGACAGCATACGTTTTTGTTGTTCCCTACTGCACCAGAGGTTACATTTAACAATTAATATATTAGAATTTCTTTGTATTAATCTGTAGTGAATGTGGCTTGATTATGCTAATATTTGCAACTGTTAACACGTTTTATGTGTAATAATAAAAACGGTGGTGTGCCTACCTGATTTGGAAGCCGTAGCACTGGCCTCGTAGCCCATAACCCTTTGTTGCATGGCAGGGTGATCCTTCTTGTATCTGCCGTCGAAAGGGTGTAGAGCCATCAAATCCCTCACTGTTTTGCCCTTGCCCATCCAGTCCTGCTCTGCCCTGTTTTTGTGGCTCTCGGAGATCTCTGGCGTGAGACTGTCCGGTCTATGCTTATCCTTCACTTCCCTCTCATGCTCTGTGCTGGAAACTGAAGCGGGTCTCTTGCCCATGTCGTTCGGACTGCCAGCCGCCAATGCGGATGGAAGCCCCATTTGTCCCGGTCGACCATTGTGCACTTGATTTCCGTTTACCAAAGGCACTAAATTCGGCGGGACCGTGCTATTCCTGCGAGGATTGGGACTTTGACGGTTCAGTTCTGGTGGGTCGTCTGGCTTAGGAAATCCGTTTGGGACAGTAATGCCGTTTGCTTGCCTGCTAGATTGATATTCTGGACCCAACCTCGGCGGACGGTCTGAGGAAAGGGGGTATCGGTCCAATGGCTGAGGTGGCCGGGAGCCGGGGTCTCCTGCTGAATGGTTGATAGCCTGAATTTCTTTACCAGAGAGCTGTGACTTTCCTGGCCCCGGAGATCTCCCCTCCTGAAATCCGTGAGCCCTCTTAAGCTGTCGGGCTGTTTCGATCACAAACTCGATCCGATCTGCTCCTTCATAGTTGACACATCCCCTGCAGACGGGTTCGGTAAAATCCCAGATCATTGCCCACGGCATGCGCGGCAAATCACATAAATAACACGACTGCCTTCTCGAAGCAGCAACCGCCGCGGACGACATTGCTTTCACAAAATCGACCAAAAATCTTCTCCCAGGTTGGTGCGAGTCTTTCCAAGCTCCTTCAAAAAGAGATAGGGCAAGATCCGCTGCTCAAATCGTCCTCTCCTGAATACGGCAACAACAATTAAGTTACAGGGAGAACTTCATGACAGTGTGTACTTTACTACGGCGCGCCTCTATCTATCTCTCTCACTCTCTCTACAAGTCTGTAGCTCAATGTGGAACAGTGACGTCATCAGCGAGCACTAAACTTGTGGTTCTAGTTCCAATTCTATTTACTTGATTCTTCGACAGCCCCCTTTAGCGCAAGCGCACTGGGCTCCTTTTATTTAATCGCTTGAGCTGATGCCAAAACTACACCCAGCCAGTCACCGGTCCGATACCACTAACCGAAGGAAGAATAACCACTACCATAAGTGAACAACAGCCGATTACGAGACCACGAGTAGCCTATATTCTGATTCTAGGTAGGTTTTAACACGCCGATACAGACATTTGCAAAATAGCATTCTTCTCAGTTTTGCCATATTGAAACGTCGTCTCCGTTTGTCCTCATTTTGTATTGCACCAATATATTGTGGGATTTGGATCTGCAGATATAATGCGGAAAGCTGTCTGCAGACTGTAGGCAGCAGAGGTTAATGCCTCAGCTCCATGCGGCATGCGCTACTACTGTTTTGCAGTGAATGGACGTGGGCCGGTCTATATATTTACTACCTACACTAAGCGTATTGCGTGCGGTTATACTTTTTGAGAAACATAGCCTATATTTCGCGTTACCGCTGTAAATAATGTCAGGCTCATTTGATTCCCACAAAATAGGCGTTTTTATAAACTGAAAGCAAAGCATTGAAAAAATGGCGCATGCATTACCCAACCAGGAAGCTTTCTCGTGATCTGGGGAATTCCAGCATACTGTAAACTTGAATGGATCGGGGTTACAGCCTGAATACTGTTGCCCACATTTAATTAGTGCTAATTCGGCAGTAACAGTCACAAATCAAAACAATCACATCAAACTAGGCTTGGCTGAAAATGAGTTTCACACAGAGGTGGAAAGAGTACAAAAATATTCTAAGTAAAATTACTTTGAAACATGTATAGTACACGTAAAATTACCCTTAGAAAAAATCTAGTAAAAGTAACTCTGAATCCTATTGTCCATTAAAAGTGTATACATCAGCCATCTCACACAACATGCAACATTTTCCTGAATGACATTGTTTTATTAAACTGGATGTCAAGATTAAATAAATGCCTTAAACATTTTTTTATATAAAATATCTACCCCATGTAGATATGTATTTACTGTGGAATACATTCATACTTATTACTAATTAGATTTGAGTTTGTTATATTTTTGTTGTAATTTTACAAATCTGGTTGTCAAATGTCAAATAACATGCTTTTCATAGGTGGGGTTGCACATTGCACTTCTCACATGTGCACATTAATACATTATTTATAGTTGCAATATTTGAAACTCTTTCGGTATATAGCAGTATTTGAAACCATATTATATTTTCCTGGGGCCGGGGGGGGGGGGGGGGGGGGGGGGGGGGGGGGGGGGGGGGGGGGGGGGGGGGGGGGGGGGGGGGGGGGG
>JAODOY010000001.1:260640-281535 GCA_025399855.1 Forbesichthys papilliferus | reverse complement strand
GAAGTGATTTCTACTCTACCACCAGATGGCGTTGTCCCCATTTACAGGAATTTTACATTACCAATTACACTGTTACACATGCACAATCGAGTTTTCCATAAACAAATACAGAAATACAGAAATACTACGTTAAAAAAATTGTTAAAGGAATCAGATTAAGAAATATATGAAAAATTAAAACAGACAGGCAGGCTAAATTCGACTATGAATGTAATCCTCTGGGCAGGTTTGCAGACAGCTAAAAAGAGACACTGCTCTTTCTTATATAGCATTTTCTTACAGTTTGTCAGTTAAATTTGTATCACTGTGATATATTTATTCTATTATAGTCTTCAACAAATTACATAATCTGTAAATATAATTGCAATTTGGGTTTACCCACGCTCTACTACCTCTGATCAGATTCCCTGCATTACATTTGCTGTCCATGCATTTCTGTTTTGGTCCATGTCAGTTAAATATTACATTTTGATAATAGGCTATATCTTATATTTATTTTACAGTTTTATTTATCCCATGTTTCTAAATGAGCAATCCAATTAAATCACGGTGTATTTGATCTAATATAATCTTGAGATAATCTATGTTAGGTTACATTAGGTTAATTGTCTCAATAGGTTTTGGGAAATGTGTTTTGCAATGTAGTAGATTAGGTACTGATACAAAAGCTTTAGGCTTTTTACTTAGTTGTTTGTTTGAAGTAAATATTCACAATATTTCCATTAATATTCAAATCAACAAAAATAATACATGACAATTATTAATTTAATCAAATAATTATAGAAAGAGAAATATAAAACGTCACGAGGCGCATTGATACATGAATGTAACCCGACAACGGACCACCTATCCTCCTCACATCCGCTTAGTCAGACTTTTTTTTTTGTCTGCCGGCATTTTCTTTTTTACTCACCGGTCTCGGTTGCGAGGTACCTGATAGTGTTTAACTTAAATAACAGTAACACGTTTTTTTAATTAGCTCAGTTAGCGCTATTTGATTGTACGTCACAATGCCTGGATTTTCTGACAGAGATCGTGGCAGAGATAGGGGGTAAGTCAAGTGTCAACTCTATAGCTCTAGCCTAGCTAACAGCTTGGCAGCTAACCGCTAGCCGCGGTGAATGTTGTGGCCGTTGCTAGATTTGTTCAGTTAACATCAATATTCACTTAATTTTGTACGAGAGGACATGTCTATAATTATATAATTAAATGTGTGGATATATTAACAGGATTGACAAGACGTCATTTGAATGTTTATTGTTTTTTTCGAAAATGTATCGGCTGGATTTAAAATGGTAGAAATTTTCAGTGTCGGGCCTTTTCATATGTGACGCAGTCGCAGAGGAAAAGTCGCAGATGCGCAGAGCTGTCAAAATGTTTTTTTCTGCGTCCATATCATGGTCTATATAAGCGGACATATTGTCATTTAAAATTGTCTGCATTATTATATGATCATTAAGTATAGTTTAATTACGCAATTTAACCTGTAATGTCCTACTATTAAGCATACATGGCCTATGAAATTTTGAAAGTTCAGTCATGACTGTTGGCAAGATTCATTTAAAGCAAGTAATTTATTTAAAGCCAATTAGCAATTTTGAAACTATAGTAAAAGCATATTTTTAGTGCAACCAGGTCTATATATTTGCTTTGGACTGCATAAACCTTTCTCCTTCACATGCAGTGTATTGTTCTTAGTATGAATTGTATCTTAATGATTATTTTATTGACACACCATGATGTGAGAAGGGCTAAACCGTTGTTAAGTTTTCTCAGTAATAGTCTAGTAATTCACACAATGATTCCTGTTTAACATACCAACTCTATAATTGTTTTATTTATTTATCCTTTTTTTTTTACTTGGCATGTCAAGGTCTATTAGTAATATGCAATTTAGAACATTTGAAATACATAATTTCTTAGATTTCAGTAACATGGCTCTGAAATTCATGCAACTGCTTATTGAATATATTATGTACTGAATTGTATGTTTGTGTGTGTAAACACCATTAATGCAGGTATGGTGGAGGGCCTCCTCGTTTTGGTGGAGGAGGTGGTGGCAGAGGGGGTCCTTCTTCAGGAAAGTTTGGCAACCCTGGTGAGAGGCTGAGGAAGAAACACTGGAACCTTGATGAGCTTCCAAAATTCCAGAAAAACTTTTACCAGGAACACCCAGATGTCACCCGCAAATCACTGGTACAATCATGCAACTATTGTTTAGTTTGTGTGCTTCTGTATGTACTTTGGATCATGAAGGAACTTTTGCAGCTAGTCATTTTAATTCATGTTGTTTCTTAAATACCAGCCAGAGGTTGAACAGTACCGCAGAAGTAAAGAAGTTACAGTGAAGGGCAGAGATTGTCCAAAGCCAATTATGAAATTCCATGAAGCCACATTTCCAAGTAAGTTCCACTAGAGGAATCATGGGTTTGTAAATACTCTGTAATGGCAATAACAAGTTTGATTCACATTTCGATCTACCTGTGCCATAGACATGTTACAGCCACATAATTTTCTCATTGATGTTTGAGTATTAGTACTCTAATCAAAGACTCTGAACCCAGCTGTTCTCTTAATAACAAAGTATTTGTGCTGGCAGCATCAAGGAATAGCTTCTTTTGGCATCTTTATCTCATTGTCACATCTGACCCCGGTCTACACTGCAAGCATTTTCTTTCCCTTTGTTTGTGTGCCAGAGCAGCCTGATGCTGTAATCTACAGGTGTGTATGCGGCCCACGCTCCATGCCCTGTGCACCCCCGTGCACCTGCTAGGGATGCTAATTTTGAAAAACAAATCTGACTGATAACAGACGATCGTTAACCGATATTAATAAAATTTAATTTTAGAATGTATGAGTGCGCCTTAATATGGCTATCACGATTAGGCTATATTAACATACATGCTAAAATTATTTCAGGCGAGCAAGATGCTATAAATAGCCTATTTTAGATAAATCAAATTCTACAAGCAAGACTTAAAACACAAGGCCTTTAGCGAACCTGAACCTTGCATTGAGTGCTACGGCGGTCCAGGTGTGGCGTGAATCGGGTTGAAGGTTGAGATCTCTATAGCGCTTTCCTTTTGCTATGTGGTGATGCAAAACAAGTTGCATGCTGCGTCTGGGAGACTGTTGCTGTTAACTTTGGTTGATCTGGACACTATTTACCTAGTTTTTTGCAGAGCTAAACTGGAGCGAATTTGCTCAATTCAAGGGAAAAGGCGAGGTAGACACTGCTCTAGCTTGCAGCTGTTGCTGCTTTTCAACAACTATAATTAAAAGAAAAAAGTGAAACTGTAGGCCTACTAACAGTCTGGGATTTGACCATGTTTATCTTGAATGCCAACAGTTCGCCAACATAGTGAAATATAGCCTAAGTAGCTTACAATACTATTGCATAAACTAAAATATTAAATTAAGGTGTCCATTGCACTTGCTGTGCGTCTTTGGTGGCCATAATGTAAAATCGTGTTGCCATGGGCACCGGGCAATGTCGACCCCTGTCTGCAGGTGTTAAATCTTCTTTGTTCGTAATATAGCCATGGGACATGGGGAAGACGCACTAGACGCAGACGCAGATCGACGCACTAGGCAATCATTGCCCAACAAATCCTAATTTATTCATTATTAAATTCCTATTGTAATAATGGAATATTTGGCGACTGGTCAATTTAATTTATATAGCCCTTAATTAATCACATTGCAGACGCAAAGAGCTTTACAGCCTACATTTACATGGAAACAAGCAATACCCCCTTAAAGTGCTCCTCCCCCCGGGCAAGGAAAAACTTCCATTAAAACCACATGTGGGGAAAAAAAGGGAAGGGACCTCCAGGACGGTTAAGATGCAATAGCTGATGGTAGCAAACAAAAGTTAGCATTAATACTATGTATAATAATTTTCACATTGTGCCGTACTTGAGAACTAACACATCGGAAAGATTTAAAGCATTTTGTAAGAGTGATGTATTAAATATATTAAGTATAGAGGGGCTTAAAATTGGAAGTAACTCTTTAATGATTTTTCCAGGTAGTGGATCAAGTGAACAATTGGGTAGGCTTAGCTGTACTTAATAATTCTGAAAAGGTATAAAGGGACACCATATCTAAGTGCACAAGCATATCCACGTCATTGACCATTTCATATTCATTTATTTGACTCGAATGGTTTGATTGGAATTAAGTTGAAGCAATAAATTACATTCATTTATAATTCCTCATTGGAATGTTATGCCTGTGCTGTAAAGTTATATCTGTGTTCTGTTAATGTAATGCACATGGGGGAACGACTGCTGGACTTCTCAGTCGACTGAAGACTTCAATGTGTTCAAATGCTTTCCTGAGAAAAGCTATGGGTGATGTCACAGAGGGTTTGTGTGTGTGTATATGGGCATAACTTAATTGAATCCCCTTTGCTCTCTCTTGATGTTTACGGCATACATTATAAGTTATTCCACTTTGAATTCCTGCAGCAAAAGTTTAATCGTGTATTGACTAATGGTTATGGATGTCTCTTGTTTTTTATAAGGCTATGTCATGGATGTGATTGTCAAACAAAACTGGACTGATCCAACTCCAATTCAGTCTCAGGGGTGGCCACTTGCCCTTAGTGGTAAAGACATGGTTGGCATTGCTCAAACTGGTTCAGGAAAAACCCTTGCTGTAAGTAGTTGTATAGTTTTGCAAACATATTCTGCCTGGAGTTCTATTTATTCAGTTAATCTCATTAGACTTTATTGCCTTGATATGCAATCTGAAAGGGAGGATGGGGGCAAACGTAATTCAATTAGATGGGAATTGAATGATCTCTGTTGTGACAAATGCCTAGTATGTAATATGAAGCATTGAGGGTTTTAACCATAATATATACAATTATACAGACGGCGCACATATCTAAATGGTTGTCATTCTATTTTAGTACCTGCTGCCTGCAATTGTGCATATTCAACATCAGCCATTCCTGGAGCATGGAGATGGACCTATTGTAAGTATTGTCTTTTTAGAACCTACACTTCACTTTATAGATGATCCTTGTTGCCATTGCCAGTTAGTTTCACAATTGTTACTAAATATGGGATAAGTAATGAGAATGTAAGTTTAGGGTTTTCAGTTAAGAATGGTCAGAAAGAGGTAGAGTTGAGATTTTGAGCAGACCAGACAAGACAGCAGTAGTTACTAGAGTTGCGTATCATTTATATTTAATCGATTTTGCTTATCGAATCCAGTTCTTATCGATTCCTGGTTCCGATTGCAATATTTTTGGGAGAAGAAATACAATATATTTCAAGAGGGAAAGTTTTTAACTTTACATTTAGGCTATAATCAGTCAAATCAATGTCAATGGTGACACTGACAGGATTCAAGTAGGTTTCTTTTTCCCTTATTTTATAAAAAATAAGAGAATAGCCTTTTTTTAAATGTGGATGCATTTAATTATAATTCCATACTGTAAGTTTACAGCGTATAACTATATAAGAACAGTTTACAGAGGTGAGTAAATTAACAAATCACATGTTTACCAGCTGGTTTGACCTCAAGAAGACTAACATTAACATTTAGGCCTAGGTGCACCAAAGCTGACTTTTTATGTCAATATGTTACTTACAGTATTAATCTTGTTTAATGTCTGCTTTCCCATTTAGAATTTAATCCAACCTAGAGAAATTCTCATATTCATTTTGTGAATTTCTTTCTTCTGATAATTCAGTTTATGATCATGTAATGGCCTGGACAATGTTACATGCATTGTCAACCTAGGCATAGGCCTATTGTTCAGAGTACGATCTGTTCTAGAAAATACAATCTATTTTTAGATCACGCATTGGTAACAAAGCTCAATGTAATTAAAAATAAAACATTGTAGGCTCATAATGCTAGAAAACTATATTAATTGTTTTAGCGTCGCTTAAGCTCTAGCTGATTATGCCGGTGCTCAACAGCGCATTTAGCTCCACTACCAGTAGTGCTGGAGCAAAGGGAGGGTTCATGTGATATTGTTTGTTAACGCATTCGTCATATATACGAAGTTTGTCTGATGGATGTGGGTTAAGAAAGAAACAAGAATCAGACGCCTCAAAGAGGTAAACAGAAGTGTCCCGTCAATTCTGTCATTCTTGCTTTTTCATGTAAATTAAGTAAAATTTGTCGAATTACGTGACATTATTTCAGCCGAGTTGAGTTGCTGGCAGATAAAAAGGTCAAATGCGCAACTTACCTTGTCGCTGTTTTCTTTCTTTAAGTGAGGCCACACTTTTGACCGTTTAGTGAGAGAGATCCATCTTTCTCACTGTCGATGTAAATGTATGCTAGGTTTTTAAATACACTGCAGTGATTACGCATACAGTGTGATAGGGAGATGGCTACACATCAGCTAAAGCTCTTTCTATTAACTAAATCGCATTTTGAAACCGACCAGCAGAACCGAAATATTTATTTTAAGGGTAACTGGTTCTTGCCATTTTGGATTTGGTTCCAACTTGGAACAGAGTTTCGGTACCCAACCCTAGTAGTTACTGTATGTAGTGTGATTACCTAAAATAAGATTTTGGTTTTACGAAGAGACTAGCATATATTATGCAAAAAAGTCCTATTGTTAAACATGCATCTAGTTGTCATTACTAGTCTTTTGATTATTCTGGTTCATATGGATTCAAGGGTGAAGGATTGTTGTAGGTAGTGTAGTGCATGTTACATCTTTGCCTGTGAACTCTGATCCTCTCCCTTAGTGCCTGGTGCTGGCACCTACCCGTGAGCTGGCCCAGCAGGTGCAGCAAGTAGCTGCTGAGTATGGCAGAGCCTCTCGTCTCAAGAGCACCTGCATCTATGGTGGGGCACCCAAAGGACCACAGATCAGAGACCTGGAGAGAGGTATGTCTGCTCAGTAGATCTGACGCTTTGTGTTTACAAGGACTAGTCTTTTGTAAAGTAATTTGCATGCGTGAGAACATTTAAAAAACTTTTTTTTTACCCATTTAATTGAATTAAAATGACACAGGATACTTTTAATTGTGATTTACAGTATTACTTAGAGGCCTTGTCAGTAAGTTTGAATGCCTTTTATGTTTTCATTAGGTGTGGAGATTTGCATCGCGACGCCAGGTCGTCTCATCGACTTCCTGGAATGTGGAAAGACCAACCTGCGGCGCTGCACCTACCTGGTGCTGGATGAAGCTGATCGCATGCTGGACATGGGCTTTGAACCACAAATTCGCAAGATAGTGGACCAAATACGGGTAAATGGCAGCTTGCTTATTTCTTAAAATTTCTTAGAAAAATATTGTATTACTATTTTTTTCTTTTCTAACAATGTGTGGATTGTGTCTATTTTAAACAAAAATAAATAAGCATTCTTGGTTCCTACAAGTTGCAAATTCCATAATCTGTTTACAGCACAGTTTGCTGTAGCTAATCTCCTACCTGATTCTAATGTCTTCCAGCCTGACCGTCAGACACTGATGTGGAGTGCTACATGGCCTAAGGAGGTGCGGCAGCTCGCTGAGGACTTCCTGAAGGACTACGTCCAGATCAACATCGGAGCACTGCAGCTCAGCGCCAACCACAACATCCTGCAGATTGTTGATGTCTGCAATGACATGGAAAAGGAGGATAAGTGAGTGGCATTCAAATTTGCAGAAGTTGGAGAAGTTTACTGCTGTGCATCTATGTATTTACTTTAAGAAACTGGCTGTTTCTATTCCTGGATAGGATCTGGCATGATGGAAGGCCATAGATAAGTAGAGAATACTTGATTGAGATGAGATTAACTTTAATGTTAATCTCCAGGCCCTTGGCAAATCTAGATGATATAGATCTTTATTTAAAGACATTTAAACCTCTGAATCTATTTGACCATAAATAAAGGGTTTAGAGCTTTACGTTAGAATGAACATCCTCAGAGCTGCAAACTTTTTTCAGACTGCTCCGTCTACTGGAGGAGATCATGAGTGAGAAGGAGAACAAGACCATTATTTTTGTGGAGACCAAGAGACGCTGTGATGAGATCACCAGGAGAATGAGACGAGATGGGTAAGGATCATCCCGTCAAGGACGTGTTAATGCTTAGGAATCAATTCTGACTCAAACTAGGGATGTTCCTAGCGATTCATTTCGCTGTCGGTTAAACAAAATTTTTAATTTAGATTAGTCTAAAAATACCAAAACACTCAGAAAACCATCCAAATTCATCACAATCAACAGTGTCATCTCCCTGCCTGCTGTTTTGTCTCACTGGGTGGAGAAGTTACATTGGCAAAGGTTTTATAACCGTAAAGGCTCAGTTACACTGAGTGTTTTCTTTTCTAACTCTCAAATAGGGACATTTTAGTTGCACTTTCAATCAAACTTTGCCAAGCGCAATCTGCAGATTGCAGACGGAACAAATACAAGGTTACTCGAAAAATTCTGTGCAACACATGCTATCATGAGAGCAACATTGAATGTGATTCCTCTGCTTTCATTTAGTTTTGATGCTGCGCCACGGCAGAATAATTGACGCCACAGCAAAACAAACTGGCTGGTGGTTAATTATGTCTATCAAACATAGTTTCATTAAACTTGGAAAAGAACACTTTATTTTCTAAGTAAACTGATAATTTCGCTCTGAAGTGTGAACTGGCAAGAAACACAGCGCGTTAGTGACAAGTGCGCAGTACAAAATTGCAAAAAAGCGCAAAACTGTTACCTTCAGTCACTTCAGCCCTACGCATATCCATCCGTTTGCCGTGATTTTGAGGTTACATGTTGAAATGCAAATAGTAAAGAGTTTACTTGTTTTTGGGCTGGAAAAAATATGTTTTTATATTGATATTACTCTGCAAGAAAGCCTGAAAAGCCTTTACCTAAATTCTAATTGGTGGAAACACTAGCGATTTCCTTAACCTAAAAGTTGATAGAGCGTCAGGTTTTGGTTGATAGGTCCAGCGGCTACACCAAAGAGTCAGCCAGCGACCTGGCGATTTCTGTTTTTAAGCAAGTCGCTCCCACACGCACGAACGAAAGTCACTGCGGTGTAGTTCTAGCTTTAGGGTTCTAAGGGGTAAAAGTAAACTGCTATTTACCACTCAGCCTCTTTGGCCAATTTGACCTGTTTAATTTTAACATCATAATTTACAATTATATGTGAATTGTTGTTCCGTCTGTTACAGCTGGCCAGCAATGGGCATTCATGGAGACAAAAGCCAGCAAGAGCGTGATTGGGTTCTCAATGGTAAAGTTGTACTTAAAAAAAAAAAAAACTTTACTTAGTGTACACGTACAGTTTGTACAGTGTTTTTTGAAAATTTTTATAATACCTTTCACCTTAGTGTGATCCCCATCCATATCTATCTTAAGTAAGGTAACATATTCCTATTCTTTCTTCTTGCAGAGTTCAAGTTTGGCAAGGCCCCTATACTGATTGCTACAGATGTGGCCTCTCGTGGCCTTGGTCAGTATGGCATTGACTAAATCCATATTCTTCAATGTTACACTTTTTTTTAAAGAAAGTCCTTTTGCTTTCTTTAACTTTTCTATGCATTCTCTTGAGTTTTTCTCACCTAAAGGTGGAGTCTTTGTGGCAGGCGCTAGGCATGACAGTCCCAGGCCTCGAGAGGGAGAAGGAGGACATATTGGAAGTGCTCCACTGGCTTGCCACCCAGTGGGCCTAGAGAGGTGACAGCTCTTGTGTGCCAGTGGTTTAAAAGGCGGAGTGGCTAAGCCTTTTGTTTCTGATCAGTCGTTTACACACACATCTGTTCTCTGTCCATGGAGTTTACCTGCAAAATGCCATCCAGCCAGCTGTATTCCAACTCAAACGTAAAAAAAGATCTGCTTGATGCTGTGACTTTCGCCTTGCATGCTGTTGTGTTATAAACCAATGTATTGCAAGTCACTTGTTTGAGATTTGGAACAATTGTTACCTTCGGAGCTTGTACCAAAAGCATGGGTGTTTGCGAGCCTGTCTAAGCTTTCCGTTATTGTTTTTTGTTCTTATCAAAGTGCTGGTTTTCTTGAAATGGAGAGAGCAGTAAACAAGCAAAGTAAACAATTGTTTACTTGTCATTAAATTGGTGAGACCTGGCACATGTGTTTTAAGGAGCTGTGGGCACATCTATTAGAGGAGACAGCTCAAACCAAAGTTCCTCCCTCGCCTGTGTTTTAAAGTCATGTCGAGACCTGCCAATGAGAGACATTTTCTCAAGTGAATACTGGCTTCTGGGAAAATCTTGCCTTGACGAGACGGAAAGGGGGGAGACTTGCACTCTGCTCTTTTGGGGTCCAACAGGGTTCAGTCTTTGGACCTCTTTATTTTCTTTTGGGAGGCAATAGCTAAATTAGCATTTTATTTGGTCTTGGCAAGACATGCAGTATGGCCTTTAATATCAAGCCTCTTATGAGTGTGTACTGGGACAAAATGGACCTTCTGAAACCTACCTCGTAACGGTCCTGTATTGGCCCCAGTGTATATTGTGGCCCAACTGCGTAGAAGCTCCTGGATGTCACTTGACAATTTGTGGGGGATTTCGCTGCATTGGGAAAGGACTAGTGAATGCATACTCCTTAATGGTAAGATTTCAAATCCAGTCTCTGCTCCCTTGTTTACAATAAGGGAGGGTGTTGTCCTTTTTTAGAATGTATTTTTATCTTTTGTTTTTTTATTTTTATTTTTTTTTTGTATGGTAAGCAACTGGAGTGTGCATCGTTTTTCTCTTCCCACAGTAGTATTCCCAAGGAGTAGTGGTGTACACTTAACTATATTGCTGTTAACCCCGTTTCCTCAACAGCAACTGAATGACCACTTCCTCCTCCAAGATTCCATTGTTGCTAACTTCTTGTCCCTTTGATCTGGCTGTTGTGGTGTGCAAAATTACGTGTGGCCTCCTCCATTTTGTTTTGCCACACTGCAACACTTTCACAGATGTGGAGGATGTGAAATTTGTCATCAATTATGACTACCCTAACTCCTCTGAGGATTATATCCACCGTATTGGACGCACAGCCCGTAGTCAAAAAACGGGCACCGCCTACACCTTCTTCACCCCCAACAACATGAAACAGGCAGGGGACCTTATCTCTGTGCTTCGTGAGGCCAACCAGGCCATCAACCCTAAGCTGATCCAGATGGCAGAAGACAGAGGAGGTAAATCCCAGTGACCCTGACCTACCCTATACTTGAATTTTAATTACGTTAATGAATGGATTGGTTTGCTAAAATACAGTGTATTATTTAGAGAGTGATTTTCTTTTGTGTGTTTTTATAGGTCGTGGAAGGGGGGGAAGAGGCGGCTTCAAGGATGATCGTCGGGATAGGTATTCTGGAGGTGGAAGGAGTAGTAACTTCGGTGGCGGTAGCTACAGGGACAGTGACAGGGGGTTCGGCAATGGGGCCAAGAGTGCATTTGGGAGCAATAAGGCCCAAAACGGCGGAGGCTACGGAGGGAACGGCGGTAACTCTAGTGGTAGCTATAGCAACAACTATAACAACAACAGCAGCAACGGACAGGGTAATTTCGGTGCTCCGGGAAACCAGGTGGGTGCATTTGGTAATCAAAGCTTCCAGGGACCACCTCAGTTTGGGGGTGTGCAGAGGGCTGCCCAGAATGGTATGAATCACCCGCCATTCCCATTTAACCCTCAGCCACCATCACAAGTCCCACAGCCTCCACCCCCGCCACCCATGGTGCCCTTCCCCATGCCTCCAAACTTCCCACAGTAGATATGAAGTGTACGATGTAAGGAACCAAATTAATTTGTTTCTCTCGTCTTGAATCGTATAGTATGATAATGACTTATGATTATTATAATTATTTGTACTGTTAACTTTCTTTTTTTATTTTTTTGTTTGTTTCTTACAGCAGGGTTGGAATTATTCAAAAACCCAAAGCATTAAAATAAAAAGGAGGTGTAGCCGTACATTTTGTCCTATAGTGTAACTATAACTGCTGCACTTAATCCTTGACTGTTTTTATTTGTTCCATTCCTCAGTAATTTATTTTTACTAGGTAATGCAATGTTTTGAGTTTGTGGTATGTTTAAAGTGATGTTAAGGTTGTGTATACAAAAGGGCTTACATTACCCTTTAAAATAAAAATGAGAAAATTGAATTTTTGTCATGTTTTTTTTTTAAAGAAATGCTACAATGTATGTATAGTTTTACTGTAGTTTTTTTTGGCTCCAAAAGCAGACCAAACAGAGGGAGTGATACATAGACAGATCTTGAAATAACTTAAGCCTTAGATAATAATACTCTACCATACAATAAGTATCTTTACAACCATAGATTAAGTAGTTTTTGGTTTTGTCAATTTTAGAATCATAATTTAGATGGCATCTTTGTTTCTCATCTTTACAAATCGCAATACCAAATGTGTTTTAACAGGAATGCTTGCTATCTTCAATTGATTACATTAAATTGCAACAGTACAGATTTATCAATATTAATTATTAAACCGGATGCAACAGACAATTCCTTAATGTTTTTAATAGCCTTATTAATCTCTTATTACATCTAATGAAAACATCAGTATCATCTGCTAGTTTTAAGTCCTTATCGCTGATATTGTATACCTTCAAAATTGACCGATTTTATATGGAGAGCCATAATCTGCATAGCCAATAAAAAATAAAATGGCGGGATTTGGCAACCTTGTCTAAATGCCACAATTTATGTGATATCTGTGATCTATAAGCGAGTTTGGTTGAGCTTGAACAATTTGAATAAAGGGATTGGATTGCATTCTGAAAATATTCACCAAAACTACAAAAGGGTGAACGTTTCATAATTAATTGGCTCTCTATTGTGTCAAAAGCTTTAAAAAAATCTATAAATAAGATAAAGCTATGATTTATTATCAGATCACTATAATCAATATCTAGTATAAATCTAACATTACAAATATGACATCCCTGCATGAAGCCAGATTGTGCTTCATCATGGAATCTACCCGTTTTTAGTCTTGCAAATATTTAAGTAAACAAGTTAGCATTATTGTTTAAAAGGCTAATTGGTCTCCAATTTTCGATATAACAATTGTCTTTATTTGGTCACGAAATCATAAAGCACTTTAGATACTTTGAGCTATATGACACGCAACTATTTTGCAAGGACGGATAACATACCTTTTTTGTGCACAGAAATTAGTGTTGCACAACACGTTTTTATTTTTACATAATGATAAAACTCAACAGTGAGAGGCAATACACAACTATTGTTACAAATATAAGAACAACACTGCTAGGTGGCGATGTCGGCCATAATGCATATTGAAAACCAAAGACGAAGGAAAAGTACTTCCTGATATACACGTTTTTTTCCTCCATGGTCCTCAACAAGCTGTCATGGTTCACATCAATGATTTATGGAAACTACGGATCTAATTTTACTTTAATATTATCATCACAGTGGCACAGAACTTTGAAGAATGCCGACTTACTGTGTAAGACTGTTATTTACACGTGAAAGTAAACTGAAGGTTTTTCCATGGAGGCCATTCTTTCTGCGGTACTGCAGATATTTCTGCACGGCAGCAGGGTTCAATGATGACTGTTCTGAAAACGTTAGGACATTACTGCAGATTTGCAATGAACGACACTACATCTCAAGTAGTCAGAACTTAGAAGACACGTTTCGACGTGGCGTGACCTGTAACTATGGACCACTTGGCTCAGAGCTCAGGAAAAACATACTGGACCAATGGTGGAACTCTGTGAGAAGATCCAGGACTCAGGTCTTTGGGATAAGCACTGTGAACAGCACTAAAGAAGGGAATAATCGGTTGAAGGTGGTTGACGTTGAAAGCCTAAATCAAGTACTTCACCTGAAAAGTTTGAGCAATGATGACCTCATCCAGAAGATACGGGTCCTTCTTCAGGGTTCAGCATCTCTGAGAACAGACTTTCACCAAGGTAACTTACTAGAAAAACTGCCACAGTGTAACTGAAAATACAACAGTAATACTATAAAAATATGAATTTATGAACCACAAAGTAATATAAACATTGTAAGCCTCTATAAGGGCTAGTTGGTTTTTTTTTGTCTCAGTCATTCATAGGTCTACAGTACATTCATTTAACATTCTGTGGCCTGTAACACTATGCTTTGCGTTTTGTTACCAGGGGCATTGAAGCAGTACATTCCTTCATTGGGCCTTGTGAACAAGAAGCTCCCTTTTGGCCTGGCTGAGACTGGATTGTGTTTCCAGCCATTAGATGGCCCTGGTTGGTGAGGCTTCATGAAAAGCATGTGGAATGGATGTGTCGCTTAAGGGCAGCTACTGAAG
Organism: Forbesichthys papilliferus; assembly: GCA_025399855.1. Taxonomy (NCBI): domain Eukaryota; kingdom Metazoa; phylum Chordata; class Actinopteri; order Percopsiformes; family Amblyopsidae; genus Forbesichthys; species Forbesichthys papilliferus. Next base: position 267,280 of record JAODOY010000001.1, on the reverse strand, counting down.
CTGTGGTATGTTTTGCTCATTGTGCCAGCCCAGCTGAAGTGACCCAGGCATCTCTTGTTTGGTTCTGCTCTCCCCGGACCTCCTCCCAGTGGTTGGACCACTGGACACGACAGAGGCTACAGTGGTGGAGAAGGGTGAGGAGTAGAAGCAGAGTAATCTACTCTGTCCTAATGCTCAATACAGGTGTGAGTGACATAGTCCGTCCTGTGCGGGACGTGAACCCCCCCCAAATCCTCCCCCACACTAGAGAGCGGATGTCTTAATAGCAAGGGAGGCTAAAGCCCAAGTGCTCTAGCATTTGTCACTAGATCTTTGTGTTTCTGAGCGTGTGTGACGTTTATGTAACTTGCTGCACAGCGCTACCGGCTGGCCACCGTTAACACCGGCAGAGCAGGAATTGCAGAATATGGTCTACTCAAGTCCTACAATGTCATACAGCCCAAACTAGGACACAGACAAGTCTCTTCCTTGTTCTCAGAGGTGGATCTTTTGTCCACCATTCCTCTTCAATTTCATTGAAGTCTGTCATAGCCTTAGTTAGCCCATTGATGAATGTATCCATGTGCAGTTTGCCTTGGGTCCATCAGACTTCAGCTGCAGTGAAGCTTCAGAGAGCGAGATGGATGGGGAGGCTTCTCGTGGAATAAAGATCATCTACCGTTTCCCTTGGGGACAGGAGCCCCTGGAGACACTCTGGAGCAAAGGAGACGCCGAGCTTCTCCAGGTCCACTTTGGCGTTCGCACCAAGCTACAGGTTAGCTTGATTGTGTGGGTAATGACGTTTTGCCATTGTGGACTTTTATCCATGGCCATGTATGTGTTCTGTACCTAGCACCGCTGCTGCCATGCTAATTGTGTGCTATTTGCAGTACAGTGAATTAATTGTCCTTATGCCCTTATAACTCTTCTTATACACCTATAACAAATCAACAACTGATTAAGGCAATGTATTATAGTTAACGGCCAAATTAGAATGAATAGTGACAGGCATTTATTAATTTCTGATATATATTTTTTTTATTGAGGGGACATGGTCTGAATACTATATTAATGCCATTCACTTTATAAGGGCTGTATGTGTAAACATAGCCTTTCAAATGAGATTCATATGATTATGAATTAATTAATCTTTTTGGATACAAGTCTGACCATGCATATGACCATTAACACTGACTACACCTTGCTGATGGATTGTACATTGTGCTTTTAGCAATGATTGCATTGTTTTATAATGAATGTAATGTTTTGTTCTGTTGGGTACATCATGAATCACTGAAGTGTCGAGATGGGAGGAAGTTAGTCATTCCTCACGTCATCTCCATAGCGGGGAATGTGGACCGTGGTGTAATGGCCTACCTGTTCAACTCACTACAACACCTGAGAAAAGAAGATGGCAAGCAACGGCTCAAACAAAGAAATGTATGATTATCTTTAATTGATTCACCTTTATCTTTGGAAATGTCTTCATTTTAGTTTTTTATAGATTATTTAGTTTTTATTTTATTAAAAACGAATAATGTGGTGCTGTTGGTTACACTTGTAGGTTCTGAAGTTGCATCCAGTTTTGGCACCAGTCAAAGTGGCGTTGGACATGGGCAGGGGGGGCACTGTTGAGCTGAGGCAGGTAAGAGAAAGCTTGTTTTTAACAGAACATTATTGCATCATGTAGACATGTAATAGTTTGAACTGTTTGTGAGTAGCCACCTCCACAATACAGGTGCTGAATAAAAGCATAACATCAAAGATTATTTATTTAATAGTCTACATGATATAATTTACTTTGATTTCTTGAACTGATTTGATTGATTGATTGATTGATTGATTGATTGATTCATTCATTCATTCATTCATTCATTCATTGTTGGGATTTTGTTTAGGTTTGTGAAGGCCTGATGCAGGAGTTTTCTGAGTTTGGTATCTCTGCGTGGCCTGGATATCTAGAGGCCACGGCTAATTCTATGGAGCAGTTGAATGCCAAGTAGGGTGTTGTTCGATGGTTTGCAGTGACATAGTAATGAAATAAGTTTAAACTAATGAGTTCTAAGAGCAATATGATCATTTAATAGCCACATTGCACATGGTTAAGATCAAGATTCTAATTTATTCCATGGACGTGTGTGTGTGCGTGTGTGCAGGTATGATGAGATGGGGGTTCTGTTCACTGTGGTGATCAGTGAGAACACACTGGAAAATGGTCTACTGCAGGTGCGCAGCAGAGACACTGCCATTAAGGAGACAATGCACGTATCTGAGGTTAAGGCCTTCCTCACCAGATACCTGTCTGCTGCTGAGAACATCTGAATAGACCTCACCTCAGCAGGGGAGTGGGATAACCTCACCCAGTGAATCAGCCTTGTCTGGGAGGGCTTGATGTCTACAGCAAATGGAAGCACAGGACACATACCTTAGATTACATGACTTAAGTTGGTATTGTGGGTGTTTTTGCTCTTTTGCGCGTATATAGCTGAGAAGACCCATTACCATTATAAGGCAAGTACATTTTTGTGATGATCGCTGATGTGTTTTAGCTTTTAACAATGACTCAAGGTCCACATTTGTACCGTACTATTAGAACCTCAGTGACTATTAAACTGTCAACGGTTGTTTTGTTTTTGTAAATTCTACTTTTGTAAATTGTTTTTCTAATAAAATATGTAATTTCCCTTTTTTTATCTAACTATTAAGGTTCTCCATCTTAATAGGGAAAATATTTATTCCACATTCACTGACACAAGGCAGCCTATTTAAACCACATTTTCTTGTGTGTATTTTTATTTATTTAAATAATACATGTATTAAAATAGGACATAATATAAGCCACTGCGAGCAATTGACCACTCCAGTCTAATACCTAAATTATGTATGCTTAAGGAGACTCAGAATGAATGAACCCTCAATCTCGAACCAATCTCGTGAGAGTGCATAGACTCCGCCCACTAAGCTTATTGGACGTGTTACATTTCCAGGGCATGTGTGGTACTTTGCTTTAGCACAGAAATGGCTACAGACAAGCACAATGAGGCTAAAACTGCCTCAATGGATGAAAATAAAGAAAATTCACACGACGGAGGTATTGGGCTGGAAAGTATCCTTTTGAAAAAGTCTGCACGCAGATTTTCTTCGTATTTGTTCACAAACGCATGGGCTTGGGGCTGGCTGGAGAGCTAACGATAGCTGGCTGGAAAGCTAATGATAGCTATGTTGGAGCGCTAGCTTAGACTACGTGTCACTTTTGCAGTCCTACACTGCCAAAGGCATTGGTGAAAACGGGGATAAACGCAAACGGTTTAACATAACTATTTTTCTCAATATAGCAAGTCATTTATTGTTTCCATTATGTCTGGCATGTTCTAACAGCTGCTAAAATGCTCCTCCTGTACGTTATCTGCAGGATAATGTTCGGTCCCATCATTATTCAGACAGCAACAGGCTACGGTGCATGACATGCCATCCATCCATATATTTTCGAAAATGACCTTACTACAATGTGCTGTAACCAAGCCTTAATGCACTTTTAGTTTTGCAAATCATCAAGGATTCCCAGCAGCAGCACGGGCTCAGGCATGGAGACTACCAAAGATACAGGTGAGATAAATGATACACTGGTGGGGACAGCTGTCTGATGAATTATAGAATACCAGCCCATGTGGACCTAAATTTACCGGTACTTTATAGTGCCAACCCTTTGGAGTTTCATGTATATACTTGTATTTTATTTAAAGGAAATTAATGTATATCCAAGCAAGTAGATCCAAATTCCAGTACAACTGGAATAATCTTTCTTAATTAAGACGTTCTTATACATTGACCAAATCCACCATAGTCGTACAATGTGTTCATACATCGCCATACAGCAGTGGGGCTGTCAAACATACTACATAAAAGCAAATAAGGACAACGTAAAGGAAGCTATAGATGTAACCTAGCTGGTGAACTCTCTAAAATTGTATATCAGACATATGTTCATCTCCATATCATTTATTACCAGAGGATACTGCTCTCGCCGCCTACGTCGCCTGCGCAAGACCCTTGGCTTCAAGATGGGAAACAGACACAAGTATACTGGGAAGAAAATTACTGTGGAGATGCTGTCAGACAGCAGGTAAGGAATGGCCTCCTATAATTAGGCAGGAGTCTAATGTAAGCTGGGAATTGTAAGGTTAATTATCTGCAATATGTTAAGTTGTTCTTAGATTTGAACAGATATAATAATAATAATAATAATAATAATAATAATAATAATTAATGTCTCTTCCTTACATCCAAGGTACCTCTTACTGGTTTTGATGGAAGCAGAGAGAGCATGGAGCTACTCCATGCAGCTTAAGCAGGAGGCGAACACTGAGCCACGCAAGCGCTTCCACCTGCTGGCGAGGTTGCGTAAAGCAGCCAAGCACGGCGAGAGGCTGGAGAAGCTGTGCGAGAGCCCAACAGTCGACGCCAAGACCAAGCTGGAGGCCCAGGTACAGGTTCCTCTGAGATAAATGGAGAATAATGCAACCTGGCTCACGTGATTAAGGTTTTAAGGCATGACATAACAGGCAGGCAATTGTAATTATAGGCCTACACTGCTTACCTGACTGGTACTGTAGAGTTTGAACTGCAGGAGTGGAAGACTGCAATGGCAGCCTTCAACAAGTGCAAGTGAGTGTTTTCTTCAGCTTCTGCACAGATCACAGACTGAAGACTGTTGATTAGTGTAATACAATGTTTATTTTCTTATGGGTTAAGTGAACATGTTATTGTGATATTTAATGCTTCCTAAATAGCATACTTTCATAAGTCTTTAATACAATACAGTTTGTGTGTGTGTGTGTGTGTGCGCAAATATACAATATATGTATTGCTCCTGTTGTGGACTGTTGGAACTTTAAACATTCACTGTAACTTACTTCCATCTTCCCAGTACAAAACTAATGGGTTTTTGTGTCCCTCTGTCCAGAACCATCTATGAGAAGCTGGCCAGTGCCTTCACTGAAGATCTGGCGGTGCTTTATAATCAGCGTGTGGAGGAGATCTCACCAAACATCCGCTACTGTGCATACAATATCGGTAGGCGTCTCACACGAGAGACAATAACCTTAACCTGTTGCATCATTTTAATGATCAGTTACCACCGCGCTCTGATCTTTAGGAGACCGCTTACACCATGTAACTGTCTTCTCTGTTCTGCTTGCAGGTGACCAGAATGCAATGAACGAACTAATGCAAATGAGACTGACTGGCGGAGGTGGAGGCATGATGGCTGAAAAACTTGAGGTAGGCGCTTTGTCAACTAAACCTTATTTCTCTTTCCGTTGAATATCTGTTCCTCCAAAACCTGAGTTTGGTGAAACTGTTACATATGCGTACTTTTAAAGTACACATGCAGTAGACATTGCGACTAGAAATGTATTTGCTCATAGCATTTAGAAAACGTGCTTAAAATTATTATTCCTGTTTGACTATTGGATTTCAAGACGAGATAATGTCAAAATGCTGTCTAAAAGATTTGGCAGTAATTCTGGCAGCTGGTATAGGTGTGATGAAAAGCCAGAGTGGCCTTCTGTGGCCTTGGCATGTGCTCGCGTAGCATCTCGTGAGACCAGAACACTGTATGTATACCTGTCTTGTTGTTTTCTCCAGACCCTGATCACCCAGACCAGAGCCAAGCAAGCTGCCACCATGAGCGAGGTGGAGTGGCGCGGACGCACCGTGCCCGTCAAGATCGACAAGGCTCGAATCTTCCTGTTGGGCCTGGCTGACAACGAGGCTGCTATTGCTCAGGTGAGCAAGTCAAACGGAGCGGTGGTCACTTGGGCAGCTGCAACTAACTGTTTCTAGTAATCGCTTCAATCTGTACATTACTACGTAAATTAGTCAGAACCAAAATGCATGATTTGAATTTATTTTTAACACAAACTGTATTATATACATGTGCATATATTACTGTATTGCGGCAAGATGCTCACTTTCAAACGAGTTGAGAGCAATGCATTACATGCACAACATTTATTTTATGTTGTTCATTATACATAGCATCACGACAAATCCTCCTGTTATACAGTATATGGGTGTTTTTACACTGTATTGATCAACGCACATTGTCTTTTTTAGGTCGCTGTATAACTATTGCCTTGCTAGGCAGCAGCTGTATTTGTGAGATCACAATCAAATGAGTGTCCATTTTTTAGTTATGCGTTGGTCCTGGCGTGCACATGTCTACGTGCACAGACACGTGATTGGCTGATTTGTCTGCGCAGACCACTCAGCTTCTTATGAGTTATTCCTCACAGTTTACAGGTGTGGCTTAGTATAGGTGATGGGTTAGTATAGTGATGTTAGCCTGTGAATAGAAGGCTTATCTAATCACCAAGTAGTATTATTCACCAAGTTTTATTTATTTATTTATTTGAAAAGGTCTGCCCATACGGTTCAGTGTGACAGGCAGGCTCCCTTCCTTCCGGTGAAATAGATAAAGAATAGCCAGGCTAATGTTTTTTTGTGTATGATTTAGTGCTGTACCAAACAAATATTTTTTTGGTCGATTAATCTATCGATTATGTTTTTGATTAATCGAATACTTTTTCGATTAATCGGATAACTACATTATTGATCATATAGAAATCCAGTCGATGCCATAGGGTGCTCCCTCAGAATC
>JAODOY010000001.1:220695-240561 GCA_025399855.1 Forbesichthys papilliferus | reverse complement strand
TATATATATAACTACTTTAATATTAAACACTTGCTTTCGGTTTAAGAAAAACATAACGCTCAAATTTTGAAAAATATATATATACACAAAATATTGGCTACTGTTATCTGCACAGGCTAAACCTGAAATATGTGGAACATGCACCGATTGTATAACATGTAGTGGCTGGTGATCAGAAGATTTGTGGGGCAGATACGTAGTCTGATGTTGATTTAACCAAATGCATGTATGATACACAAACAAGCTAGCTAACAAAACTCATGGGAAACAGGACATTTTAAGGAGAACAGATGCCTTAGCAGGGCTTTGTATTGTTCCACGATAATGTTATATTAAATTCCTTTAGTATTAGGATCGTTGATTGTGTTTATCTCGAATATAAATTTTATTTCAAACAAGTTCTCAAAACAAACTTTCCTGTTGCATTATAAAGTTCCAGTGCCTGTTTCAGCACCACGGCTATATTTACACTGATCGGTGTGCACATGTGCATCCCTTGAAATAAAACCAAGATGTCCAACCAGCCGTAGTAGGCTACAAATGTAACCAATTCAATTCAAAGATTCATCCCATTTGCGAGAAAACGCTCACAAATTGCTTTAGAGTTTCCGGCTGCTTAACTCTCATCACTGCATTTAACGAGAGGCGGTGTCTGCGCCTTTTTTAGTTTTCCATATAGGGTTCGATTGGAATGCTCAGCCTTAAAAATGAGCGTGCCTTTTATGTACAAACACTCGCTGTAGTGATGATTGCAGCGTAGTTTGATTCGACATGAAAGTAAAGACTATGTCCTGCTTCAAGATTTCACTCGGTGTAATCTGTCAAACTGACGAAGGGCCTTCAGATGTTTACGTCACGTTTAATATTCAGTCAATGACTGAATATTTTCAGTTAAAGCGACCTCTGGTTCACACACACCGCTTGTTCACCCTTATTATATGGAACTTCAAACCGGCAGTCTAATCAGCCAAATAAACTAAACTAAAAATATTATTTTTTCAGTTTTCAGGCTAGACAGGAAAAAAGTGCGCCCCCCTTTGGGTAGCATTTCCGGGTCCCTATTAAAAAATGTGTATTATGGGGATTAGAGCAGTTATTAAAATACATGTTTCTGAATGCACATCCTTATGGGTGCTGTCAGTGGTGACCACCTCCCTGTATAAACCAATATAGTACACATAAAGAAACACTAAATCTTACCTCCAACTGGGCGCAGTTTTGGCACGCCTCCTTGGAAAAGGCCTCCCATTGGCATTGGCCCCCCTCCTCCAAAGCCGGCACCGCCTCCTCCTCCACTACTATTACCACCTCCTCCACTGCCCGCCGTTTCTGGAGAAAACAGACGATCAGCATCACACACACTAGCGATGGGGGTTGGCTGGGTGCTGATGTAGTGCCAATGTCACTCACTCTCTATTGCAGGGGCACTTCTGTCATTGACAACAACGGCTTTCTTCAGTTTAGCGCCTTTACAGATGTCCGATAGCAGCGCTCCCCTGCCTTTAGATTCATCTCTAGACAACTTGGGTGCAGCGGTGTTTGCCTAGAGACCAGGGTTCAATGGATTACAATCAAGACCATGCACAATCTGCAGTCTACCTGCAGAGACCAGAATTATCTATCCTGGTTGATTTGTTTTAGTGTCTGCGCATCAAAACTAAAATCAACCGTCACTGTTATGACTAATTTGCTTTACTACTTTAACAAACGAATAGCATCATTAGTAACTGCATACCAATTTTTTGATTAGCTGTTAACTAAATAAAAGTACAGAAGTGTGATGAGACATATCAGTGCTGGTGTTAATATTGACAGTAAGTTATTCAAATCGGCATTTTATGGGTTGAAAATGGCTGTACACGTCATCTCTGTTTACCAATAAGCCAAGGTCCTTGCTGGCTTCCAAGGGTACATTTGGTAGCCAGACCATATACACAAAGTGAATATGGTCTGGCTACACTTCATTGGGAAATGTTCACAATGAGACCTCTGGTTCAGTTTGAAACTATTGGACAGCGCTGAACCAATCGACGTTGCTACATCTGTTTTGATGGCCTCATCAAGAACTCCCACCATTTAGAAGCATGCTTGATGTTAACGTCATCTCACTACCCCACCCTGATTGGACCGCCAGCAGGGTGGCTGTGAGAACGCCAATGTAAACAGGGTTTCACACTGTAATCTCAGCTAAATAAATTGATCTGAGAAGTCAGCCTATACATTTGGTGTCAAATTCAAATGATGTCCCCCTCTCAGCCCCTACCCTCTTCCCACTCAGCTCATTGACTACTTTTAAGCCTTCTTCAAAGTTTTGCAATGGATGGAGTCCAGGGGGTCAAGACTTTACTATGAGTTGAAGCACGATAATATGGGTGCGGCCATTTCGTGATCTGGTGCCAAAATAAACTTTTTTCCATTGATTGCCATGTTAATCTAAAGACGTTAAACTTCGCTCATCGGCTGGTGCCAGAATGTTTTTCACTAACTCACACGCACGCACGCACGCACGCACGCACACACACACACAGAGAAAGCACAATGCCCATCGATGCCTTGAAAGTATAGATTTATTTTTAAAACGATAGTGTATATTCAGCCACTAAGAGACTGTGTTTTAACAACCAATTTCTAAATAAAACAATAAACAAAACTCCACAAGCTTGCAGCCTTAAAAATGTGTCCGGCCTGGATGTTCTAAATCACCAAAAATGTCTGAGATTCACCTTCTCAAACACCAGTATTGATTTGACTAACTGATCGCGATTAAGGAGTGGCAGCAATGCGATGTTACGATGCCCAGTCTGCATGAAATCAACCGAAGAGTTCACAGTCTATTTGTTGACGTATTGTAGCAGACATCACGCACTTCACAAGATGGAGTTGTCACGTAAAGGGTTACAGATCATTAGCTTAGGTCGCCTGGTGCAACGCCGGGGCTCCAGCGCGATGTTACCAAGCTCCAATCTGCCTCTCTTGGGTCAATTTGAGTTCCATACGCTCTCACGGCAAACAGAGTCTTATTGACACTGGTATGCAATAATAGCAGAGATGCAGTTTTGCTGATGTGAATTAAATGCTTATTTTGTCGTCATTACTTGTAGATATAACAGACAGTAGCCAGGCATAGCAGTTGGGCTGAATATATTCCATCCGCAGTAGTAACACTGCTTCAGCTCCAACTTTTATTTTGACTATGTGCTCGAATTCCCGGTGCTGAAATCTGGCAGACAGACAGATATAGATGGATAGATAACATACATAGATAACAACGTAAAAGTTGTCACAGCAGTTGAGCGTCCATCTTAAAAAAATTCAAAAAGTTACATCAATGAACGTCAATGGTCAAAGTGGGATTGTTGCTTCTAGTTATTATATAGTTTAAGTTAAATAAGTAAATTTGCAGTAGACATAGGCCTACTTTAGACTAAGCATGCCCATCAGTACAATTACACAACATTACAAGCTAAAAGCAGTTCTCTCCTGCTACTCACTTGACTGAAGGTGGGGGGTGGTGGGGGTCCAGGGGGCGGAGGGGGAGGAATTGGCATCCTGTCTGTCTTGCTTGCACTTCTAGGGGGTGGGGCAGCTCTTCACTGTCTCAATTCAGATGACACACTGACACCTGAAAACAAAAACATATACACATACACAGTATATAGGCATGCCAGTGCCATCCCATTGGATTACACAGGTTTTAAAGCAGAATGAACTGAATACCATCTAATATGACTCCTGAGAATTCTCTCAAATTAAAAAAGGTAGATAGATAGGATTATAGAGAAACATTACAGCCTACATAAATGTATATTTGGCCTAGTTTGATCGTTTTGTGTGCACTATTCCCTGAGCAAAACATCAGAAACAAACTCCAGAAAGACTAATGCTGTAGGACAAACCATAAAAATAAATTTAATACGACAATATTACTCTCTAAGCAGTCATGTGACTGGTGTGAAGATTAGAATTTGTTGTAAAGAAATAAAAAAAGTGTATTAAACTTAAAAAGGTTTATTAATGACTTGTTGCAGGGAATAATTTACTCACACCAGAACATGGCCAACTTGGAAGCAATAGTAGACAATCTGCCTGTATGTTTCATGCAATTTAACCTGGGCACTAACCAGCTGCCATGCTCCAACCATGGATGTACAATAAACAGCTTTGCCCTCCTATAGGTGTGAATGTCATGTTGATATACAGACAAAGCAGGACTTTGAAAACTGGCTTCCCTTACGTAGCCAGACTCCTGAATACAACATTTTTAAAGAATTGTCTGTCCAGGCTCTACAGAGTTTAACATTTACATTATTAAAGCCTTTATGATCTTCCACGGTCTGTAAAATGTGGTTCAAGTACCTGGACTGTACAAGGGTTGTGCTTTGACTATATTGAGGTAAACAGATCTCCCCAAACCAGTTAGCACTGTGGGCCCATTGGAGAAATTGCATGGTGGCTAACTTCTAACCCCACCCTCAGCTTTACTCCTCCCATTCAAAAAGCTGTTTGGTTAAGTGTTAGAGCAGGTTTGCTCTGCAGGAAAACAAATGGAATGTCACTGAGCAAGCTTGCCAGCCGGGAGGCATACCAGAAATGGAAATGCGCAATATATCCAGGCAGGACAAACGGAGACAGACTGCTGTCATCTCGCACTTAGCAATAGCAGTACTGTGTTACTGACACACTTGAACACACTTGAACACACAATACTTAATGATTAAAATAGCCAACAAACCAGTGTTAACAGACCAGTTTTAATGCTCTTGATAGTAATACTATCTGCCCTTTTTAGCAAAGGACATATGGCCAATTAGCCATACTATTATTCTTTTTTCAAAGAGCTAGTGGATAACGCATTCACGAGTTTGTTCGGAGTAAATGTATATAAATGTGATATTTTACGCACAGTTTTTACGCCCATCAGATACAGCTATACACTATTCAAACAATGATTATGCCATTTCGCGCATTATCAGCAAACAGTACAACTAATGCTTCTACAGCTATTATAGTTCTATATAACAATTACAGAATGTTTTGTTATACATATTATAGATATCAGCGTCCCTTGGGACGAGGTTCAATGTAAAACTTAGCCTAGCATAACTGGTGGAAACGAGGAAGTTGAAATCGTGTAAATGAGAGGAGCAAAAGGGCCCGTTTCTAGGACAACATTAGCACTCTATGAGCTATGTTTTAAAGCCCAGGCCTGACTTGTCATTGTGTTTACAATTTTTCTACAAATTGATACCCACAATTAAGTGCTCCCTAAATTAATTGAACGGAGCCCGTGCCAACTACCGTAGTGGAAATGTCAACTCAACAAATCTGTAAACAAGGCCCGGCTAGGTTTTGTCCGTGTACGGCCAATAAACACATTTTCATGTACGGTACGTAACTTACCCGGTTTCGAAAACTGATGGCGTTGCACTCAAAAACAACATGAATGGAAACTGTTGGTTTGACATAAACAGTACCTGTGGTTAAAAAAAATATAGGGTTGCTGTACTGCTACAATGATACAATAATAGTTGGCCAGTGTATTGTAGTGCAGTAAAGCATGAAGTTGATCAAGCTAAGCCGGGCTATCCTACTGTACGGTACGGTAGTTGTTTTTCGTCGGTGCTAGCGTTAGCCAAAGTGAGCTAGTAAGTTGTTTATTCCGAGTCTACGCCAGCTGTCACTGTCAGCGGGCTCAAGGACTTGAACGCAAATTAGCTAGCCGATGTAAACAGCAGATGGATATGGAAGGTTAGTAAAACAAATGCGCCGGTTACGGTAACACACAGCTGTTTCCACTTTACCCGTACTGTCGATGAGCTTCGAACAACTTTACCTGCCTTCTAGACCTGCAGGCGAACCCATTCTCGCGTTCATACCGTTTATCGACTGCTTCTCGGAAACCCGGAAATGGGCCGTCCCGACACAAAATGGAGGGAGGTAACGAGGACATCGGCCTGGCCTTGTCCCACCGACGCCTCCTGTCTAGTGTATTAAACCACGTGACCATGACCAACAAACGTAGCCGAATCTTATTTCTTCGCGTTTATTCTGTGATCTGCACTAGCTAGGTTTGTCTACTGCCCACATAAGTTGAACGGTATCCCATTCCGTTTTCGTAGACGGCTAACAGTCGCCTCACTTGTGTTAACCATAATGGCAGCATTCAAGAAAGGGCCTCGGTCAGTGGATCTTCCAGTAGCGTTAAAAATAACTGACCAAATTACAATTCGAAAGATAAATTACTAAAATATAATGGTGGATGCGTATGTAAAACATGTATTTACTTGCAGGTTAAATCAATGTTTTTGGTAACCTCTATGGTCAAATGCTAAGGTAGCCTACTGTATGCACACTGAAGCAAACATATTTGAGACAAAACATAACTGCAAAAAAGTCGCTTTATTTAGAAACATCACATGATGCAATACAGTTGCATGGCTATTCACCCTGGAAACGTGTCATTAAAAGGCACTGTTGAACATTTCTGTTCACTTATAATTAAAAACGTATGCTTGATTTAAGCCAGCAGAAATACTTAAGTTAAGAGTGTGTCCAACAGGCACAGTGGCATATAGTATCAAACAGAATTAGAAATAAGTTTTTGAAAATAGCATCCTTTATTTTTAGCTTTATGAGCTGATAACTCCCATTTAAGCCTATACTGGACATATAAATAATTATGTAAAAATGTATTACCTAATAGCAACTATTTGTAGTAAATTATATTGCTATTCTTTTGCTTCTGAATATAAGTAAATACATAGCAATTGGATGTACGCAAAATTAAAACAAATGGTTTATTTTTAAAAGGCAAATTATACTCAAGACTTTTATGCAGTTTTTCCAATGCAGAATTTGCCTATAAAATATCAACCAAAGGTTTATAAAAAAGAAAACATATATACATATACATATATGTATATATATATATATATAGTTGAATGTCAGATGTCTTTAACAACCTGCATATTATAACTCAGTCACATTGCTGTATGCCAGTATCCTTGCCTGTCAGATTAAACATGTACATTGAATCACATCAAAAACATCATGCAGCTCAGAAGGCTACACTGACAGCTTGATGTTTAAAGGTTAGATATTATAAGACATTAAATTCACAGAATTATGAAGTGATCAAATTAATACATCATCTACCAAAAGGTCATGTCATTCTTGAAAAAAAAAAAGACAAAACTGTAGTTTTCCATCCTACGTTCACCAAAGACACTTTTCAGAACAAAATTTCAACTATAATCTTCAGAAGCCCTATTAGAATTGTCCAAAAAATTGACTCCTCCTCCTGAAAGTCCTCTTCTGATGACTGAGGTAATTTTGGTTGCCCTTGTCCATCTTCTGATGGGTAAGAGCCTTTATCAAAGGGGTCCTGGGATGTCATCTGATCATAAAAAACACGCATTTCAAACTCGCTCTCCAAGTGAGAAGGGTGGCCATAAATGCCAATTCCCACAGGCCTCACAAAGTCCCCGGGCACTACCACAACATCCTGGCCACAGGTTGTAGACTGAAGCTTGTAGGTGTCAAAGCTAGGCCTCAGAGTCTTATCAGATACATACAAATCTGCATCTCCTTTGAGACTGCGCATGTTAAGTATGATTTTTCCATCATGATTGAGGCGTAGGTAGCTATAGTTTCCAGCCCCAATGTGGCCCTGAACCACATGAAGTAACACATACTCTTCTGAGATGCCATCATCCTCCAACAGGTGCAGGAAGCCTCTTGCTTGAGACAGGAGAAGAGCTACAACTAAGGCGCATGAACACAGCATGGTGAAGACATCGGCCAGGCAGTCATCAGCTGGATGACAAACCTAATAAAAAGAGGATATTGAACCAATAAATTATGCGGCTGAGCAGTTTAGTGACAATGTCAATGCACTCTTACCAAATATTAGTGTATTTTTAAAATCCTCTTATTTAGTTTTAAGAAATTGCCAGCACTTCATGCAAAGTAGTGAAAAACATTGAGAAAAACAAATTCAAAGTTAAAATTTGTTTGGAAGTTGAACAACAATAAATGGTATGAACGACAACTCTGTAGATGTTATCAATATAATCTTACTGCAACTGTACCAGTACCGTACCCTAGATTAAGGACATTGTATATTAAATTGTATGTGAACGTAGAACAGATCAGCCAAATACCAAGCACTCCAGCTAAACGAATAAGCATATTTATCTAACAGTGTCGTCCATTTAAAAAATATATACGTTAAAATACCGTTCACTTGTCACACCATAGTGGTATAACGAGTGGTATATTATGCTAGCTACGTGCACCTAACGTTTTGGCGTTTGGATATATCGGTTCACCGGACAGAAGGAGGAAGTTTGAAAGTTACGATTGACAAAAAGCATGTATTAAACCAGAATGGCGGAACTAACAACGGTCACCACGAATGCTGTCATTAAACTTACCCATACATGCCAAGTGCTGTCCTATACTTTGCTGCATGTTAACGGAACCTGATCATGAACGAATCTTTCTTCTTCGGAATTCTAAGAAAAGCACGACATTTCACTCTCTACTGCCCCCACCAGGAATAAACGTGCCGTTTATTTTTTATTTTTTCGACCACTTGATAACATGTTATCTATCGTTTCAATTATATACTTTTGTAAAAGATTGCCATTGTGGACAGGATTTTGTTTTAAGCGGTAAGAAGAAAAATCAAATTTTAACAACGCGTTTGCCTATGTGTGGATTTAGTCTTAACGTCTCAAACTGAAGTTCTTGCAATTTTGAGAAAGCATAACATTGTTTTGGTAGCCTACCGTACATTTTTGGAGGAATACGTTTGTTTTTTCTTCGTCACATTGGCAGAAATGGACGTCCATATACACGATTGTGACAGCTAGGCATATTAACATACCATTACATTCGTGGTAAATTTGTTTTAATTTATAAATATTCTATTTACCATCACTGCTGTTTAGTATTGTTGTAAATTTGTGATTCAGCATTATACACGAACCCACGTGTGCAAGATTACAAAAACTTATAAAGCAGCAGTGATGTGATCACTGCTGCATCTTCTCAAGAGAGTACTTGATGGATGTCACGTGGCCAACAAGTTCAACCCAGAGGTACAAAGATCAAACGCACATTTCCTAAGCACTCCACGTCACTCATCCTAAATATACATAAGATAATTTAAACGAAAATATAATTTCAAATTGTTTAGTATTTTTTCCACTTTAATGAACAGCAACTGCATTTTTCAAAGTTAAAAAAAAAAAGTCCCAGGGAAGTTTTGACATCGTCGATGATCCTGGTTTTCAAAGTCACATCGAATTGTAAATTCTATTGAAGCGCATTAGGTTGTGTAAATATGACACAAGATACATTTTCCTCGCTGATGAACACACCATTACCATTTGAATAATTATTGCAAACCAGTTGACCAATTTTAGGCTTCTATATCTCTGATAACATTAATGTCAAAAAGTTGAAACTGGGCATTGGTGCCGCACTTGACTGACCATAAAAATATGAATTTTATGACGCTACTTGAAAATAAAAAAAAGCCCCAAAAGCAGTGTTCAGTCATTTTGTTGAGTACAAGATTAACAAACTGCATTTAAATAAATCACTGTATTTGATGTCCTATAAAAAGAAAACACGTATGCTGACATTTTCTTTTCATTAAGTGGCAGATAAAGAACCTCTTTAAATATGCACATTTGCAGTCATACTATACATCCTCTGTGACTGAACAGAGCTGAAGAGGACCTGGGAGAGCACAGCATGATATACAAGTTGTGACAGGCTGAAACATTACAAATGGAAGGACTGTAGACGATTAATCACAGACATCTCTATTTACATTTTTGAAGACATGCGTCCTCAAGAATGCTTGCATTATACAGTATACAATTTAGTACCATGCTAGAACTGCTAACATCCCAACTGTTCGTTAACAGTGGAGAATCAGTGCTGTTGCCTTAAGTTTGGAAAGTACTGCAAAGAAAACATCTCACTATTAATTACCCCATTCTGCCTAATTTCGTTTTTATTTTAGCCCCCCTCCCCCCATCGCACACACACGCACACGCACACACACGCGCACACACACACACACACACACAATAGATTTAAGCCCACACAATGCTAGAAAATGCCAGGGGGAGATCTGGAATCGACACACCAAAACATAATATCATACAAAATGCATGCATTCAAAGCAAGTGGTAGCAAAAACAGGAGGCGAAAATTCACAGTATTCTCATCTATGATTTGAGAAATAGTTTTTTTTGTTTTGTTTTTCCCTCTCCTCACTCTTCGACAAATAAATGTGGTTGTATACTGACAGAAGTGTAATACGTAGCAAATCCTGCTCAGGATTTGCAATCTCTGTGGCCAGTGCATGAGGGTTCAAAAATATGATACAGCGATGATAACTGGCAGAGCTACTGCGTGCCAGTTGTATAACAGTGCTGCTTACAGCCCCTAGTGGACAGAATGGGGGTAATTGCATTCCTTGACTGACTGAAAAAGATTTGCTTGTTATGTAGAAGAGTCTTTGCGTTTCCAACAATTAAATGATTGGTTGCGTCTTTTCCTCCCCTCCCGTTGGGATTTCTTTAGAAGACAAAGCCTGCCACAGTAGTGGGGGAAGGGGGTAAGGTGAGACAGCTATGATGCTGGGAGCTCAATGCTGGAGCAGTCTGGTGGAGGGGTGGCCCTCAGACAGGGGGTGATTTGCGTTGCAGTAGATATTGGTGGATGCCGTCTGCGTCACGCTTCAGCCAGGCAGCATTGAGGAGGATGTTCTCGCAGCACTGCTGCACTGTACGCTCAGCTGCTGGGGCCTGGTGGCTCTCAAAGAAACTCTGCACAGAGGAAGAATGGAGAGAAACGCATACAGAAACAATGGTGCTTCTGAATTAGTGATACTAGCTAAGCGACATTGGACAAGTCGCTGAAATGTAATCAAGGCGCTGACTATTTGCATTCCATGAAATGTCACCAAGGATTATATCCTAAGGAGTATAATTTTAAATGGAAAATTATGCAGTGAATTATTTCTTACCTTCACTTCAGCAGCCATTTTATCAATGGCGAAGCCATCGACCGTGAGCTGTACAGACCAATAAAGACAAGGCAAATGAGCAAGCAAAATAAAAATAAAACTGCCCATAAACCTCAATAACAACTGGTTTACCATAAGGACACTTGCATGTTAAAGATATGAGCTTTAAAATGGCTCTACATGACTCTCATCCACTAGATGTCAGACTAAGCGCACTAGTATCTGACCAAAACAATTGGTGTTTCTCAATGTCAAGGAATGATCCTTAGCGGCTGGATTTCAAGGATGCTACATCATCAAATCTCGACAAAGTACCGTTCCAATGTCTAGGATGCTTTAGAATTATACCAAGGACTCAGTCCTTCAATCAGAGGATTTTGAAGGATGCATGTGTGCATCCTTCGCGTACTAAAAATACCCACAATCCTGTGCGAATCGTCAGAAGAGGAGAGATTAAAAAAATGACACACATACAGAGGGGTTGTGATGTCATTCTCTGCTCAGCATGCAATTAGCCCACCATAGCTTTACATAGAAAATAGCTATAGTTTGCTGCTATACTCATTTTTCTAATAGAGTTTAAAGCACCTTTAATCAGACGTTCACTGGTTTAATTGTCTTAGTGATGGGTCAGACGAGAACATTGCATACCTTGACGAGTCGTGATATGAGGAAGCCACCCTGGTAGCGGTTGTAGAGCTCCTCCCAGTTGTCCCTGACAAACTTCCAGGCAGCCTTGCGGCCATGCTTGCTGCTTCCTGCCACGCCACCAATCACGGACACGGTGTCTTGGGGACGGACCTCTTCCTAAGGGGACACAGTGAACTATTTATATGAACCATTACACGCGGCTTCTACTGAAGGATATGGCCGCCCGATATGCATGTGTAGTCAACACAGCCACCAAAACTCAACTAAGAAGCAAATACACACGTCACATTAATTTTAAATCTAGATATATTGCCTTTTACATACAATTTTTTTAAAACACATACATATTTTTTGTACACCGATAATACTAGTTATTTATTTGTGGTTAAACAAAAAACATTGCACTTATATTTACTGCTACAGGATTTAGAAAAGAAGAAGCTTGGTCGTACTGAGAGGGCAAAGCTGAGGACTTTCTGGATGAGATCTGGAGCAGAGATTGCTCCCAACACTCTCTCAATGCGATTCCTCTCTTCCTGCATATCCGCTTGTTTGTGAAGCTGTTGGGGGAGATAGATTCAAAATAAAGGGACAATACATATCTAGAATGATACAGAATATCTGGCCTGGACCATCTAACCTTCAGCATCGTTTCCAGCGTGCCACTGTCTCCATGTTTCAGCACTGTTAAATACACCTGGGGGAAAACCACATCATTTCAGGTAAGACTTTTCAGAAACACAGATTTACTAATTCTCATTCACGTTAGGTCAGCAGCTAATGCACAGATGAACGCGTGCGTGCGTGCGTGCGTGCGTAATAGCATGCACGAGCAGGGGCTTTATTGTTTACCGGGCTTCTGAGGTCTGCAGACAGGACGTGCTTGCCCTCCACGTGCTCCTTGAACCTCCGTCGCGCCTCCTCCAGTGTGGGTTTGTGTCCTGCCTTCCCCAGTTTCCCCAGGACCAGACCTCTGAGCAGGGCGTCCAGATGGCCTGGTGGATGAATGTGTGTATGAATGTGAGGCTATACTGTACTTTGGAGTGGCTGGAAGGTTAGAAAAGCGCTTTACCAGTTTATTTACTTGTACTCGTAAATCTAAATCAATCTGCTAAATTATCCAATTGTATTAAACATGTATGTCATGTACCAATGTCATGTACATTTCGGTGCATTTGACATTTTCCTCCAGCTAGAGTAGATGATCACATAATATTTTTGCACTAAACATTGTATTTAAATCCAGTTTCACACACCAGAAACTGCGTTAGACTGTTGTAAAAACACTCATATTGCCTGTCATAATTTAATTATTGATATTTAACATCATTCATTACATTTTAAATAAACACACAGAACAAGTTTATAGATTATGCATTTAAAAGATGAACAGAGACTGACCATGCATGCAGGCACTAGCATGTCAACACAAGATGCAGAATTGATTTGTTTCTGCAGTAACAGCAGAAACCAGAAGTATCTGGCTGATAATATTTATCAGCATTACTTGCTTGACCTTCATCCTCAAATGAATAAATCCCTCTTTTCCCCTCATTTAAAAAACTCCACTTTCATGACATTTTGCAGTAGTAGCATGTAGCAATAGAGGATTCCTACCTACTTCACTGTATAACGTGCACAATAACAATGTTAACACCGCCATTTTGAAGGTTAATGAAAGGAAAGGAAGGGGAAAAAAAAAGATTGTACTTTCAGCTTCTAACAATAAAATTAAACATGCATAAAAGCTGCCATTTCACAGAATGCTGCAAACAAGGTCTCAGAACAATGTTTTTATAACCTGTCAAAACCAAAATGTTTTAAAAACCTAATGTAGATTGTAGGTTTATTTTATTTATAAAATGTACACCTTTGGGATATTGTTATCAATCAGATGAAGACTGGTGTACCTTCGCCCTGTTTGCTGTCCCAGCCCAACTTGAGGCCGATGGGGGTGAAGAGGTCCCGGATGAACTCCTGGATCTCCTCGTGAAAGTCCGTGTGGGACAGGAGCGAGGAGAGCACGCCCAGGTTGCAGCTGAGGTCACTCCACACAGTGTAGTTGGGCTCGTTGATGAAGGCTTCCATCAGCTTCAACACCTCCACCGTGCTGATCATCCCTGCACGAGACTAGACACCGGAGGGCGGGAGGTTCAAGAGATAACTTCAAAACACTATTGTTGGCTAAATACATAAGTAGGGTCTGAAATGAACCACTGTCAAACACGGATATAGGTTTCAGTGTTTGACATACTGGAAATAACCCTCCCTACAGCCCCCCCCCCCCCCCCCCAAAAAAAAAGATATTAACTAGTACATATGACATGGTTCCTACACATTTACATATTCCATACTTTACAGAATATCTTCCAAATGAATTAACATCAGACAATGTATAGACACAAATGTTTTTTACCGTAAACTAATTTGGTCACAGATGTCTAGATTGTATAGTTATAAGTATGAGGGTAATGGTTCTTAAAATCCAGTTAGATTTTTGTTTCATACCTCGGTTTTTTGAGAACATTTTTTACTGGTATTTATTATAGTGGCTCCATCTGAGTTTCTGCCACCAGATGTAACAAACTCACCAGCAAATGATGTGTGCCCCACACAAACACACACACACACACACACAGCATCAGCCTGGCTGTGTAAACCAAAAACATGGGTTTCATTTGAACATTGGGATTGTGTGTGTGATAATGTGTGTGTGTGTGTGTGTGTGTGTGTGTGTGTGTGTGTGCGCGCGCGTTTTGTAGAGTCTGGGGTCCTACCCCAGAACATTGAGTTTTAAACTCTTAATTTTGCATCAATTTATGATGGAAATGTGTGAAAGAAAACTAAATTTCAGACAGAAACAGGTGACAATTCAAAATATACATTATAAAATATCAGCTTCTTTTTTAATCATCCCTACGTGGGTCATCACACATTAGAATAATTTACTCTTCTGCCCTCTTGTTTGCAGATGTAACCTCTTCAAAGGAGTAATTTCATGCCCCTTTTCACGTGTTGACAATTACTTGACTTCTCAATGCAATGCAGTTGCCAATCTTAGGTGAAAATACCACAGATTATGTGTTACTGTATCAAAAACTAGGTTTACAGATTTGGTCATCTGCAAATGTTGAACATTAAACTTTTTCTTACGGTATGCGTACTGGCTATCAACATCAGTTCCTTAGCTTGTATATTTTGCTGAATACTACGTTAGGTGGCTGGGCAACCATATCCTCATAGGCTAGACCACTTTTTTGCATTACACCTACAGATGCCGTGAGTTGCTGTTCTTGTCAAGTAAATCTAGCCCCTTCTGGCCCTCCCAAAAATTCTGAACAGAGAACAGTTTAACAGTCTAACTACAATACTACATAGATAGTAGATGTCTAATATATGTAAAGTATTTCAGACTAATAATACATATACGAAATAGAAAGAAATATCATACAATGAACAAATTGGTTTCTTTTAGAAAAATATAAATTTGTAGTGCCTACATTGATTGTATGTATGTATGTATGTATGTATGTATGTATGTATGTATGTATGTATGTATGTATGTATGTATGTATGTATGTATGTGTATGTATGTATGTATGTATGTATAAACTAAATCAATTTAAGAACCCTACGTAGGAACCCTGATTAGTGGTCAAAATGAATACTTGAGCATAGAATCCTCGCCTGGAGGATCAATGTGTACCAATTTTTTCACTGTGTGTCCAACACGTAAAAATATGTAAATATATGTATGCTTCAACACACAAACAAAATGAGAAGGGTCTCAACTAGAATGAAACATGACAGGTTAACAGCCTGAAGACAACATATAATGCACTGTGGGTCTCACCAGGGAGAAGAGGTCATTCTGCAGCCCTAGCCGGTCTACAGGCAGTAAGGTGAGGTCTCTGATGCCTGGAAGTAGACTCTCCAGCATGGACGAGCTGTACTGGATACGGTAGAAGCCCACTGTACCTGGGTTGAGCTACAAGACACATGAGCAGATCTGGTACACCGTTGGATTGCATTTATGTTGCATACCTGTACTCATGGGTTACCCATGAGCATCAATACACACACACATTATTGTGTGGTTAACAGTGTGTTTTAATTTATAACACAATGTTTAAACTGTAGACTGAGGGATTTTCTAGATAGTGACTGGTAGAGACAAAACTAATTATTCACATATATTATGCATTTATACACTAGGTAGAAATACTTTGCCCCAGACGAGGTTTAGCTCTGTATGACAGAAAATCGAAAATATAATTTAAACTTAAATTTTAGTTTTATAGAAGCTGAGGGCCCAATAATTAGAACTGGATGTTTGGAACACAAAAGCAGTACCAATTAACAGTTATTTCCCATGAGATAGAAAGAGTACAAGTCCATTCTTGTAACATTTTAATTACCAACACCACCAACACCACCACAGGATATGACTTGACCATTGTTATTTTATAAACTGAGGGGAAAAAAAACAAACTGGAAACTTGCTGGAAACCTAACCAGTACTGCAACCTTTAATGTAACAATGTAATAATGGGTTCTGCTCTGTACAGCTAAAAACAAAGCTCGCTTCATAATGCTAGTGGTCCAATAGGGGTCCGATGATGGTGCACGTTCGCAAAGGTACGCTGTACAGGTTAAACTGTGGGTGGAAATAGTCAGATGATGTTCAAGGGGGAGCCAACCCTCTAACTCAATGTACACAAACCTGTGTTCTGACAGAGGCAGCCCAAAATAAACTGACTGGGATGGTTTATTTCAGCTTGTGTGTGCACTCCAAATACACAAATGCAACACTGAGAAAATAAAATGTGTTCATAATATGTCCCCCTTTAATTAATTTCTAAGCAAAGCATTCCTCACCTTGACCCACTGGTCGGGCCCAACACCACTGATTGTGATGGTGGTCTCTGGTCCATCCAGGAGAATCTTGAGCTTAGAGCAGCCAGGGTCCTCATTGGTACAGATACTTATGGGGACCATCCAGTTGGGGCACTCTTCACCTAACAAGACAAGGACCAATGAAATACTGCACTAACACAGACACTTCAAACCATACTAGGTTTGTAAAGGGTCAAACTTGTCATTTGTCCTTAATTCTGCTTAAATTCATCCAAAAATGTAGCTTTTTTTGGTAATGGGATAAACAAGGCAATTGTTTCATATTTTGGTTACACTATCCCAATACAACCTTCAGCATGCAGGACACTATCATCACATGCACATCTGATTCTAAATATCTAGCACACTAATGAGATGCTATTGAGCCCAAGGAATCCATGCTTTCTGGTCAACTTGGATTACAATACTTAGAAATGGAAATAGAAATATTTACAATACAATGATACATTGCTGTTATGTAGAAAGGAAATAATCATGCAGCAAATTCTAGGTGATTTAACATGCCTTAGACACAAGCAAACCAGAACCCAAAGAGAAGCAAAATCTAAACTAAAAACAAAACAGAATTGTTAGCAAGTTGGAAATATTACCTAGCTTGTGTTTTTAAATAATTTCTATCAATCGATCTCTAACAAATCTGTAGGCAACGGCACAAGATTGTTTATTGTAAGCTTCCTGGCCTCCATTTGTAGTACAAGTAGTATTGACAAACCAGATTAGAGTTGCAACACATTGGTCAAAATGCAATCTCCGACAGTATGACAACAATTTCGTTTTTTAAACAAATGTATCTGCATTCATATGCAGATATGTTTATAGAGTATAGCCAAATGTTATTCTTGCTTGTTGGGTTGCTAACAGGGTGGGAAATTAACTTATTAATTTTACCAGCCACACACACACATTATTTACTAGCCAGTGTTTTCTGCAATTAAAAGTGCGTCAATACATTCGATTTGATTAATACATTTGTCTCCTACAATACATAATATGTAGGTTGTCTTGTCGTTTCTGTACATTTCTGCACAGCTTTTGTGTTTATAAGCTTAGGCATTTAAGCCCGAATAGGAATGACATAACAAATGTTCATTTCCATGCATAAATGCCTAAGCTTATTACACAAACAGCAACTCCAATACAGAAAAGATTTGGGTCCTACTCTGTAGTCATTTAATTTCATTATCTATTTTTAACAGTCACTCATTTTTATGGTGTGTATGTATGTACACATACATACAAGTTAAATTCATTGCATGCTTTGTTGTGTGAGGTATAAAAGCTTTTCATCTTTTATCTGTAGTAGCAGCAGATGTCCAAAAGATGGCATGGTGTATAATCCTTGAGGGATTTTATCTTTGTGACTGGAGTAGGGCTACAATGTGACACAATTTTTATGTTTTCCACGGAAAGGGAATATGATGGCTAGAAACTGCAAATGCAAGGTAAAGTTAACCATATTAGTTGCTTTTGATAACAAATCGCTTTGGGATTGGAATGTTGAGACTTTAAAATGTGTTCATGGTGTTAGGCTAACATCTGGCAATGGGGCTGCATATTTTTTATCAACGAAGTAGCTCTCTAATTTATTCAATACACTAACATGTCACAGTGGAGCTAGCCTTGTCTTTTAGAAACTGAAGAAACAAAAACCACCGCAGCGTTTTAATGAAAAACCGGAGTTGCGCCGATGGGCAGCACACCCCTCCCGTACATAACTCACCGGTGTGCCACCTCCGGTCTACACCCACCTGTTTCCCCAGCGCACGAACGAAGGCTTGTTTGCTAATTTCCTGCAGTCGCGCATAAAACAACCTTACGCTATATTCTTTTACATTCCGCCCGCCATTGTGGCTGGTATACAAGGCAAAATTACCCGCCACTCTGAAAAAGTACCCACATTTGGCTGGTGGCGGGTGCTAATTTCCCACCCTGGTTGCTAATAAAATGCACAGGAAGGACGCATTGCCCTTTTCCACTATAAGTACCATTGTCTGACTGGGTGCAGACAATGGCCAATGGTTTCCAAGATTGTATTAGCAAATGCAAAGAAAACTTTTTAAAGTTCTATGAATATTACTTAACATACAGTATATTCCCAAGATTCCATCTCAAATATTCCCAAAATGTGAAACCCTAAACGGTATATAATGGTATGGACTGTATCTGTCAAGTGAAAACTGACAACATTTGATAGTCTGTGTGGTTAGAAACATCACAGCCAGACATGAGAGCCATTTCTATGGAAGCTTATAAAATAGAATCCTTACATAGTAGATGTCAGATGAGTTTAATACTTATAGCATTTCAAATCTTATTTCTCATTTTGTACAACTGTCTTCAATGTGCACACTGTTCAAGAAAGGTTTGAGAGCCACTGTAGTAAGTGCATTTTACCTTAATGTAGCTACAGACTTACCATTATATGGTCCACTGGCACAGAACTTCTTCTGAGATATCTTGACAATGCGATCTTCACCTTGCTATAAATAAAAGTCAACATAGTGTCTGAGATATCACACATATCTGGAAACTGCACTGCAAGTAGGGCTGGTTAAAAATACAAATACGTTATTCGGAAAAGCACAGTGTTTTTCCGAATATTTATTTCAAACAAATATTAAAAAAATTATTTGTATTCGAGAAGAAAAGAGAACCCAGTTTCAAACAGCTAGCATACAGTAGTGAGCACAGAGGCCGGTGGATGTTTGTGCTCCACCTGCTTAGCTGACGTGATGAGTAACTGAGTAGTAGTCACATATAAGTGAATTGAATAGAGCCGCGCTGTGCAGATATCACACTGGAGAAATACAGTGCAAACTAGCGAAGTTACTACTGTATGTTAGTGTAGCAGTTGTAGGTCTACCTTTGTTATTGTTACGAATCGGAGCTACACATGACAAGGATTGAGAGATTTGCAACGCATGGTAAGCTACTACGTTTTCAGATGGCATGCTATTGTTAGCGCCGTTGTAGCTGGATAGTGATCTGCTGTACTATGCAATTTTGACCACTCATTTGCAATCACCTGTCAAGTCAGAAGTACACCAAAAATTGATGACTAATTTATTTTCCAAATATAAGCAACGGTATTAGACATCCTCTCTGGGAACCCTCACCTTATCGTGGTGGAGAGGTTTGGGTGCTCCTATGAACCTGAGGGCTGTGTTGTCAGGAGCCTAGTGCTCCTGGTAGGGTCTCCCAAGGCAAAGTGGTCTCAGGGGAGGGGCCAGACTAAGAATGGTTCAGAA
>JAODOY010000001.1:196808-207537 GCA_025399855.1 Forbesichthys papilliferus | reverse complement strand
CACCCCCTTAACCTGATCCTCCCCCCGGGCAAGGAAAAACTTCCCAAAAAACACGTGTGAAAAAAAAAGGGAAGAAAATATAATATTGTGTTTAGCAGTGTTGTGATGTATTTGTGTGTGCTTCAGGAGTGCCACTTTCCATTAAGAGACCAACTAGATGGTATGGCCTTGAGCCGGACTAAGAAGAAAGGAGTCAGGGTGTCTGGAAAACACACAGCGTCTACAGACTGGCCTAGAGGGGGCGCCTCTACTGTCCACTCTAATGCAAGCATGCCCACCACGCCTACGGACCCCGCCGTCATTTCCATAGGCCCTAGGCCTCACAGACAGTGTGTTTCCCCCGAGGTTAGGGAGCCCCCCGGGGAGGAGAAGCCCTATAGGACTCACAGCAGGGTCTGGTGCTGTCAGGGGTCTGTGCCTAAGCAAACCATGGATGAACTGAAGTCAGTGCTGAGGCGCAATTCGTTAGTCAGCGCCAATGCAGAACGCGACGCAAGGTCGCATGTGCACGGACAGGATGATGGACGGGCACACAGAGTGTGCACAACCTTCAAACCCCATTCAGAAACCTCTAGAAGGGGGGCCAGCTCCAAGGATAGCATATCAGTTCAAATGGATTATAGTGCAGATGCATCCAGCTCATTCAGGTGTGACCAACCCACAACTAGAAGCTCTGGTGCAGAATCACTCACATATGGCAGCACCTCTGCCTGGTTAGTGTAGTGTCAGGTCAAGGTCATCAATGCTTGTTATCCTCAAGATATTCAGCTAAGGTCACAGGCATTGTTGTCAAATGCTTTTATGTAATGCAGTTATGGGTCTTTTAAAAGGAAACTATTACACTGATAGCCCCTAATAGTGTTTAATAATAGACGTTTTCAATGACATCAGGACAGAGGACCCTCCCCCTCTCTTTCTCTCTCCCTCTCCTCTCCCTCTCTCTCCCTCTCTCTCAGCTTTGCCTCAGCCAGCGGCCCTGGGCAGGTGGAGGTCACCCATGCGGCCAGAGTTTGGGATCAACGCGGCCGACAGTGCCTTCACCTTCGCATCAAAGAGATGGCTCCTAAGCACAGCGACATCACCAGCTTCTTTGCTGGCAGTGATCTGCACAACGTTGGGGTGCTCTCACAGCCTGTGGGATGCCAGCATTCACAGGAGCTTGTTTCACAGCGGGGACAAAGGAGATGAACTGTCGGAGATTGGCATGAAATGGCTAGCCGGCCTTCTCGCTCATTCTGCGGCTCTGAGCTGCCTGCTGTTGCCCGGGCTGTGCTGCCGAAGTCACATGACCAGGAAGGAGCCCAAGTGCATGCTGTACGCCACATGCGGCTACAACGATAACAGTGGCTTCTTCAACGTCAAGTGCCACGGAGGGAGGGAGACGCACATCCAAAACAAGCTGGGCCCGGCCATGGCCAACCCTTACGTGGTGCTGGCCGCTAAGGTGGCAGCAGGTCTGGACGGCATCAAGCGCAGCCTGGAGGTGGAGGGGTGTTTGAAGGCCTCCAGCAGAGGCAGTATGCCATCCCTCTGAGACCAGAGGATGCCCTGGCAGCACTAGCAGAGGACCCTGTCATCCTCAACACCCTGGGACAGCACTTTGTGCAGTACTTCATAGCAATGAAGACGTTTGAGATGGAGACACATGAAATGGACAATAAAAGAAACAAATGCATGGAGTATTTAATCTAGAAGTTCTTCATGGCAATAAATAAAAAAATACCTTTAAATGGTCATGAATGACCACTGGGGTATTTGATTAAAATCTCTTTATATTTTACCTGTACATTCAGAATAAACAAATATTGCTATCTAACAACAAAGCAAACTAGTTTGTTTATGGTGTTGTGAAGCTATGATCCACAGTGGCATAGTGGCCATTCTTGGTATTGCAATGTACAAGTGTCCCGTTTCTCCCTACTCTATTGATAATTTAAGCTGCCAGATCATTACATGTATTATATTACACCACGACAATTCAAACGTGGCGATTCAACTTTATTGGGACTTATATCCAATAAAGATGAGGCACACAGTATAATAAAAGAGTACGCCAGATATACGTACTTTAAAACCATACAGTTGGATGCATTCTTACAACAAGAATAATATATTATTATAATTATAATTATTATAATTATTAATAATTATAATTATAATTATTATAATTATTGTACAGTTATTACAGCTGTTCACCTAACTAATGAAATGTACCCGGGTTTACAAAAAGATGATGCAAGATGCACGATATCGTGCATAAGAATAATTCTAGGCAAATTATTTACTTAGTCTTGCTAATTCCAAATCTTTGCATGAACCTTCCAAATTTGTTATCAGTAGTAGCTTGTGACTGATGCATAGAATAGCTTTGCATGTTTTCAGTGGAGAGATCCCTCTGACTGTTTTTCTCTGAAGTGTTTATAGGCCTGTTAACCGGTAGAGGGGAAATATTCCTTTCTGTGTTAAGAATGTTCTCAAATTGGCTGTAGGGTTTGTCCTTTTTCACCCGGTTCATCATTTCTCCCTTACCATCCAGAGTATTTCTGGATCCGCCATCCTGCTCTCCGTTCATCAGTCTTTTACTTGAATGCTGAACAGATAGTCTATTATTCAGGGATGGTGATTCACCAGGTGGCACTGTTGGTTGGTTTTTCTGCCCGACTGGTATCTCTGCCTGCATTTGATGGTTTGATCCTGAAGCAGTATGTGACTTCACAGAGTTCTTCCGTTGGAGAGATTTCTCATCTTTTCTAAGCATTGATTGTACTTTAGTTTTTATAGAACTTCTCCTTTTTAGTGGAGGGTTTTTCTCTTGTAATCTATCAGCTGAGCTCTCAGGTTGGACTGCATGCTGCACTTCCACAGACAGAGATACTGCTGAATTTACACGTTCAACTTGTGGACTAGTAGTAATGTCAGGTGGTCCAACTTGTCCATGTTTGGGCATTTTGTTTGTATAATTCTGGTTACCTCTAGCTTGAGTCAGTGGCCGTCTGTCTGCAGGGTTGGATATCGTGGAGCTGAACATGGGCATAGCTTTATCCTGTTCAGTGCAATTATAAGCAGATGAACTCAAATGTTTAACCACTTTATTCTCAGCACAAGTTCCATTCTCTTGGTTGTGTTTCTCTTCTGGGATTTCAAGTAGAGACTCTGTTCTTGAGTATTGTGTAGTGACACTTCCTGATTTTAGCGATGCCTCCATGCGTTTATAATCTACATTAGCTGCTAATGTCCTGGGAAGAGATTTGTGTTTGTCATTTGACTGTGGAGTCTTCCTTCCTCTTTTGATTCTATCTTGAGAGACAGATAGACTGTCGATGCCTTTGTCCTCTGGCTCACATATAGTTTTGGACAATGCCCTGTGTTCATGGATGTCTGGTTGCTTGTTGGTACAGAGTTGTACATTTTCTTTTAATTCTGCCATACTTAGGCTTTTGTCAATTAGTCTTACTGCAGACCTTCCTGTAGGTCTTTCAGCATTTGGGTATACTGGCCACAAGTAGTCCTGGCTGTGCCTTTTATTGTATCTTTTCAGCCTTATATCCTCCAGCTTGGTTTGAATGTCCCTTGACCGACCATAATGCAGTCTTGTTTGATTGTCATTCAAGGCCGTTTGACTGCCATGTGGTGAACTCACACTGGAAGCTGGATCCAGTGGCACCTCATTGTTGCCTAAGTAGGTGTTGATTTTCCACCTGTCCAAAGACGTTTCTGAATTGAAAGGAATCAAATGCTCGTCCACCCCATAGCGGGACCGGTGCTTGTGAAGGAGCTGAGTCTTGTTTAGCAGTGGCCTCTGGCCTTCCAGCATCTGGGACAACATCCTCTGAGGGGCAACAGGAGGCTGAGCATTCCTAGACAAGGTCCTCAGTCCAGCATAGCTGTGCCCCCTCATTAGATTGCCCTCTTCAGGTCGGTGAGAGTGATGCAGGCTTTCCTGGACACTGAGCCCCCTGGCTAACATGAAGCCGTCCTGGTTGCGCCGCAGGTCGTGCGTCAAGCTTGACTTCACGTGGAGCTGATGCAGGGATAGCTGGCTGCAGGTGGGGCTCCACAGTGGCGCGCCACGTTTCAGAATACTCTCAGGGGCCCTCTGCTCAGACAGCTCTGCAGGTGGCGTGGAGCGAGCAAACAGCCTTCTGAACTCCTCATCATAAGATGCTACCAGCTGGCCTGTGATGACCAGAACCATGCTCAGATGGATCTTCTCAAAGGACCAAGTAAAGCTGGAAAGGTTCGAAGAGAGAAGGGTCCATATTTAATAGTAAACAAGCAGGAATGTACTGTGTACTTGCTCCTTGTCTAAGAATGGTTAGAAAGACATTACAAACATAATTAAAAATATATAATATAATATATAATATAATAACAATTATAATGATATATTGTCACAACATGTTTCATGTTTCTGTTTCTGATACTGTTTATGTTACTGTTAATGTATTATTAAAAGTTAATCATGATACATTTTAGATAAGAAAAAATGTATATGGACTTTTAAAAAATTAATTATCAATATATTTACAATATTTTAATTCGTTTAAAATGGTGCTACAAGTTACAAGACTGTCTCCAGAACAATCACACAGAATAATCCCTGGTCACAAAAGTATGTTGGTTATAGACTGAATAGACTGAATAAAAGCTCCTATACAACAGTTTATTTAATTAAAATAATCAATAATGCTTTTAAATTGTGTTGCCTCTGGACATTTTTGTTTTGTCATACAACATAACTAATGAGACAACTTTACAAAAAACGTGTAAACAGACAGAATAGGATATACTGTAACATGTAGCCTAACTGTATTCTTGTTTACATTTAGAATCATTACTTATTCATGGTTCTTACCTGTATGTTCCAAACAAAACAGTTTTGCAATCCACCAATAGAAATCTTTGCTCTAAAGCACCATGGAATTTTACCCCAGACCGGCAATGGTACTGCTGGCCTTTTACAGTTCGAACTCTGATATTCTAATATAAACAAAACACAGGTGTGTTAAATCAGACATAGAAGCTAACTTATACACACACGCACGCACATGCACATTGTGACAGTAGACAAGATCCAACTTGTGTAGGATGTGTTTTGCACAATAGGCTTGATATGACTAATGACCATGACATGTAAGATGAGCAAAGCATATTATTTGTAGATCTCCCTAAACAAGTTATCTAGATGCTGTCCAACAGGTACATCAAGATAAAGTCTCATGACTGTACTAGAGGATGCTTCATGGATAACGCACTGCATAGTAAAGCAGGGGAAACTGAATGACAGTGGTGAAATGACTGCAGTATAAAATGTCATTACGCCGGCAGTAAAATACATTGTATATTGTTGTACTATAAACAGTGCTCACCTTTAGGTCTTGAATCCTAACCCCTAACCTTGATGACATGGCCAAAAAGCTTTGGAATTGGGAATCATCTAGAAGTATGTAGACCGTGACTCCCCTGAGTGCAGCACCAACGATAACTTTGAAAATGTCAACGTCTGTGAAGACATCCATGGCTATAGCAATAACCTAGCGAGTGCAGACAAAGAGGCAAACACTGAAATCATCATATGAACATCCATCATGATACTGAGGTATTCAGCACTGTACAATGCAGTTTATTGACATTATACAAATCCATTGAATGAAACACATTGTCATGTGCAACATACTGTACAGTTGAAATATTTTTATTATTTTTTATTATTTTATCTAATTCAGCTGTGAGTTTAGTATCATATAGCACCCATACAATAGGTGTATATCTCCTGAATGAAAGTTTGTATTTGCTAACATCTAATTACACAAACGCATGTTTAACTTTTAACTGAATATTTGTGGCCACAGTGAAGAGCTTTGGAACACCAAGATGGGTAGCTGCCATGTCGTGTGCTCCCTCAAGCTAGGACAAGTTCTGTGTCTGATGTAAGAAGGCATGAAACGAGGGGCTACAATAGCTGAGGGACACATTTGTCATTAGAAATGTGAAAACATAGACTATATGCCAGATCCAGACCTCTGCTGGGTTGCACATGAACAGTTAACAGTCAAAAGATGCTATTTACTTTATTTATTTACAATAAAGAGTTAAATAAAATACTGATAGCTTTTTTATGTCTATTGAAACATATTATATTAATATAATATTTAACTATTAGATATAATGTATGAATATATGACTTATCCAATATGTTTGCATAGGTTTACTGTATTTACTGCGTAGAGTAGCGTACATTCTAGATTGTAGAAATATTTATAAAAACTAGAATATTAGTTTATATACAATGGTGTATGAATCTATTGGAGAGTCAGTCAGTTCATACAGATACATTTTGTTTTTATGCAGAAATGTGTCTCTATGAATCGATGTAATGAAGTTTGTGTATCTTCCAATTTGTCATTGGGTATCAATTTGCATGAATTAATAATGAAGCTGTCAATAGCAAGCAAACAACACACCTATTCACATGTATTGCTCATTTTGGATTAAGTGAATACGAGAAATATTATTTTAGACTGTTTTCAACCGCACTCACCTTTGTAGCCTCTTGAATTTGTTTCCGTATAACTTCTTTAACAGTTGGGGTATTTTGTCGAGGAGGGTGAAATAACAAGCTGATGTTGGTCTCTGTGGTTTTCTGTGTGACCTCTGGCCAGCCCAGGTCAAGGTCAGGCACCTCCTCGTCCGACTCATTTGGGAAATACGTGGAGGGGCAGTAGGCAGTCCCGCTTCTGGCCTCCAAGTCATCCTCAGGAACAGGCAGTGCTGCATTGTGCAAAATGAACAGGATCTCCTCGTCTGACAGAAAGTGACTTATTTGCTCAGCTTTGAGAAAGTCATCATAGGCGTCTTTGCCGCCACAAAGCAGGGCATATATGGCCAGTCGGTACGACTCTTTGTAATGAGGTTGGATGTACAATGGGTACGTGTCATCCTTCAGTGACGACAGTCTTGACAGATTGGACTCCATTGATGCAGTGTTTCTGAAGTGCTGGCTACAATAGGGTTTACCTGTAAAGAAAATATTGTTTACATTCTTTTCTAGCTATACATGTTGGAGGAAAACCCATCCATAATTAAACACCCCTATTTCATATACCTTCATATACCAGCAGTGATGCCTAAAGGTAACGATTTTTATATCATATTCATTACAAACACTCTAAGTAGTAATTTTAAGTTCAACCATTTCTATTATTAAGAGATTTAAATAATGTATTACACTGCTGAAATAACACATTTCACTACACTATTAATATCTGTAATCCAAGGTTTGAAACTTACTGCATGGTTTGTAAATGGCTCTGTGCCTGTCTTGTATAGAATCCACATTGAGTTGTGTGGAGAAACAGAAAACCAGTTGGTTTACTATACGTACCTGCTGTCTAGCATGAAAATGCCAACAGTCAAACATAGGTGTGGATTCACGTTTTCCTATGCAAATGCTTGCCTGTTAAACCAGCCCTATTTGCTCTCCTGACAGATAACAAATTACAAGCCCCACCCACCGCCTAGAGCCACCTAAGTTTCAACAGAACACAATACAACCGGCAGTCCCTGTGGATATTATTGAATTGCATGCATTATATTACATGACATATTTTCTCAATAGCACTTTCAAGTTAGAGGCTATTATCAGGTTGTATACATGCTGTATTCTGTGTGAAAGGAAAATGTGTGTTCTAATGTTTGTTCTATTTTACACACTCTCTGATGTCTTTCAGACATAAAGAGAAGATTATTCACTAGGGCAACAGAAAGTGGGTGAAAAGTAGTTTATTGCCAACACAAAGCTTGGAAGAAAACAACATATCACAGAGCTTTCTAGATTAGTATAGGAATCTACACTAGTAGACTAGTAAAGCCTACTTTACCGGCAAACTAAATTTATTAGACTTTTATTATGACAACTGGTTACACAAACAGGTCAACCAACATTACCTGCACTTGAATGCACATAAGGCTTCCATCAAGCATCCACAATTATGTGCTGACGGTCAAGTTGTCAAGAATGTCAACTTGTAATAACAAAACATACAATGGACTAATTTAACATATAACAAACTATTCATCGGCACAGTCAGCAGACACTTGTGAGATGGTCTCGAGAGTACATTGACAGCTTGAAATACATATGTCAAAATACAGAGTACCATGGAGGGTTTAGACAGCATGCAGTACACAATGGCTACAACTACACCTCACCCCTGCACCTCAAGATGGCTGCCTACATCACCCCGTCACTAACCCCTGTGGCTCAATCCTTGTTGCATCCTCTAGGTTACTTTCTGGGGGGGGTGGGAGACTTCATGAATCTGGGTGGGGTGGGGGACTTGACGCTGCGAGGGGGGGTTGGAGACTTGGAGGCGGGGTTGGAGGTCGGAGTTGGGGACTTCAGGGAGGGTGCCGGGGTCTGGGGCTTGGCAGGGGTGGGGGTCTTGGCCTGGGGGGCCGGGGACTGGGCCGGGGCGGGCGTAGCCGCTTTGGGCTGTCCCAGCTTGGGCTCGGGGATGGGCTCGCCGTGCTTGTACACGCTGACCGTGATCTCCACGAACTCGCCTCCGTACTTGTTGCGCACGTTGATGCTGTACTTGCCCGAGTCCTCCGGGGTCACCTGGTTGATGACCAGGCTGGCGAACTTGCCCCCGTCGAACGTGACCCTGGTGTGCTCCGTGGACGCCACCTCCTGCTCGTTCTTGAACCAGGTGACCTCTGGGGTGGGCTCGCCCCACACCGTGCACGTCAGGCTCAGAGACTAGCAGGGGACACGCACGAGAGGCTCAACACACACTCACACACAGAGCCAAGACAAACACACTCACCAGCACAACAAACCACCACCGCAACAAGCACCCACCTTATTCTCCATTATAGTGACCACATCAGGAAGACCCCCGACCACTCTACCGCGGTCTGTGGAGGAAACATCAGCACTTTGTTACAACCATCCGCATTCTCTACACAGTGTGGGTGTATACGTCTGGCTTTTTAGACAACAACAACAACTGTCTAAATAAGCGCTAGCCATATTATATACTGTATAATATATATACAGTATATACTGTTATAAGCATGCCCTATTAAGTGGGGTAATAGCATATATTACCCCACTTATTATATTAGGTATGTATTCTATATGTATAAATAATGTATACTTACTCTTCTCTGCAAAGGCTGCAGCCCTGCAAGATAAATAATTATAAGTTGATGGTCAATGTCTTATCGGTTAGCGTAACATACAGTATTAGATTAGAAAATAGCTTACTTGAGTCTTAGATATTCTTCATAGGCATCAGTGTATGCTGAAAGATAATGCATCATGTTCATAATGTGCCTTCTAGTCAGGAAAGTGAAAGAAATCAATAAACTACAATTCAGCTAAAACATGATAAAGCAGTACTCTATAAAACTCTATACTATATACTATACTCTATAAAACTCTATACTATATACTATACTCTATAAAACCGAACATGTCAAATGATAGGTGAGCAGTTGTCCAATCAGTTTCCATGCTTTTGCGATGAGACCATCTGCAATAAAGATGACCTCTAAGGTTGACTCGGCTGTAGAATCTGACAGTCTTATGCAATAAAGACTGAAAAGAACGTACTGTATCTCATTTGGAAAGGAAATGTAGTTTATGGGAATTGTAAGCCTTTATTCTAGGGTCTAGAGCAGGGGTAGGGAATTCCAGTCCTGGAGGGCCGCTGCCCTGCATGTTTTAGATGTCTCCCTGCTCCAACACACCTGATTCTTATGAATAGCTCGTTATCAGGCTTCTAACGGCCCACTCATTAGAATCAGGTGTGTTGGAGCAGGGAGATATATAAAACATGCAGGACAGCGGCCCTCCAGGACCAGGATTAGACACCCCCGGTCTAGAGTATCATTCTACAAACTCTTTGTAGCTGCTTCAAAGAATGAAAAAATGAATGGAATGGCAATAGTAGATGAGTGTGTTGGACGCCGCTCCTCACCCTGTCCAGAGAGGTCAAAGGTGCGAGCGTGGGTGGTCGTGCCGTCAGAGATCTCAATGGTATAATGTCCCTTCTCTTTGTCTGAGGGATCGCAAATCTGCATCCAGGCCATCTCTGCTGTTCCTCCGATCCTCATCTTCTCTGAGGAGGAGATCTTGCTGTCCCTGCAGGACATATTTAAGAGGAAAACATGTACATTTGGCTGTATACTAGGAATCTACAATGAGGAGCAAATATCCAAAACTCAGTCCATTACGAAAAATGTATTTTAGCTTTCTACCCTTCTATTAAATGTCCATCATAAGCTACAAAACATATCTTGTGCAATTGAATGAATGTTATGCCTAGGATAGTGTTCATGTTGAGTTTGCTGTTGAATGTAAGGTCACCTAATGCTTTGACTCACTTAGCCCTCTCTCAGTGCCAACGGTTTTCATTTGCAGATTATGGAAGACCTTTAAAAGCACGAAACAGCCTTCTATTAACCCATAACTTAAAATTGACCAACTGAGTTTTGGAAATTTGCTCCTCAATAATGTCCCAAATATACTGTATGTCACACAGCTTCCTACAGCTTATACAACCCTATAGCCTGCTCTAAGCCTACAGCAGTAATGCCACTGCCTTGCTCTACCTCTGTCTCCATGTGGTAGTAATGTTACTGTACAGTAGTATAGTGATGCTAGTGTGCAGTAGTATAGTGATGCTAGTGTGCAGCAGTATAGTGATGCTAGTGTGCAGCA
>JAODOY010000001.1:174240-184504 GCA_025399855.1 Forbesichthys papilliferus | reverse complement strand
TACAGTGCTCAAAGTTTGTAATTTGAAATGATAATAATTAACTTATTATAATGAATATTTTCTTCTTGCTGCACATAGGAGTTTGACCTGGATGTGGTTGCCATAGTGAACGACACAGTGGGGACAATGATGACCTGTGCATATGAAGAACCCAGCTGTGAGGTGGGGCTTATTGCAGGTAGGCTCCGCTGCTTAAGCTTGATACTATTTCTTTTTATTCACGGACCCTAAAAACAGTTAATAGCTCGAGGCCTGCAGCTATCAAAAATGTATTTAAATAGCATAATAATACCAAGACAATGTAATAGCAGGAGGTACAAAAAAGGTATTACAGCATGTGCTGATACATGTATGCATTACATTAAAGATGAGTGTGAACCAATGCAGATTGAAAGCAAATGTTGGGTGTCCTTACTGGTGAAAAATAAAAAAACTGCCTCCTGTCAAATCTGCTTTTTAACACATTAGAGCTTTTCTCCTGGGTGTTAAAGACCAGCGTAATTTATAGTGCATGCTTCTTTTCAGGGACGGGCAGTAACGCTTGTTACATGGAGGAGATGAGGAACATAGAAACAGTGCAAGGAAGCGAAGGCCGCATGTGTGTCAACATGGAGTGGGGTGCGTTCGGAGACAACGGCTGCTTGGATGACATCAGAACGCAGTACGATCGGGCTGTGGATGAGAACTCGCTAAACGAGGGCAAACAACGGTGTGGGAGGCCCTTTCATTCTCTCTGTCTCTCGCTCTCTCTCTGTCATTTATCACACATCTTCCATGCTCTCGATCTGTTAATACCAAATACAACAACTCAGTTAAAGTGCTTCTATATGACTTTCTGCCAATAGATGTTACACTACGCGCACGACCATCTTAGACCAAAACAAATGCCCTGGCCACACACACACACACACTAACATGCACACACGGCTGGTCCGGCTATGAAAACAAATAAAACATTTAATTTATAGGGCACCTTTAAAAACAGAGTCAACAAACTGCTTTGACAGAACAAACCAGAAATATCTGTAAATTTAAAGAAATGCATATGAGAAGGAAATAACTAAGAACATGAGCTTGGATTAAAACATACATTGAAGGAGTGTGAAGTCCTTAATTACTCCACTATAGCTTTGGAAAATAGTTGTTTGCTGCTATATTATTGTGTAAAATATGGTATTTAGCACCTTAACTACTAGCTACAAGTTAGCAGTAGTTGTATTTTCAGACATTGTAGCGAACCTTTAACTAAAAGTAGATATCGGTAAGCCAATAAAGGGCGAAAGGGAGAGCTTGTTCAGATGTGTTCTGGGCTTTGAAGCCGTGCTCCGTATGTCTTTGGCTTTGGTTTATCCATGTATTCACAGTTTGATACCCATGCTCGCCTTAGCATAGGTGGACAGCAGTAATATTGTTTCCATTCATCCTATGAGGCACAAGACTGATTCGCCACTGACAAGCATAGGGCATTGTTGTTGTGAGTGGTGTTGGCCACTTTAGTTGTTTTCCTAATTATGGAGCCAGGGTTGTGTGGAAGTACAGGATTATGTTTTCAGCACACACAGAATGGTGAAATAGTGGAATGCAAGGAAATATCTGGTGAATTTGACAATAAGTGTTCACTGAAAATATAATATGGTATTTCTACACAGCCTTGGCTCTATAAATAGGATCACAAACAAAGTGGTGCAGAACACACATAATATTATCCTGGCCTTCGCAATGCCTTTTCAATGTGCTGCAGAGCATATGGAGAGGACCATATGGCACTGCAGGGAGGTGTTTTTGTTTTGAGTTAGAATTTTTAAGAAGAATGATTATAGTATATATAAAAAGAAAAACTTTCCGGTGGAAATTTGTTAAATAAATAAAACTAATAATTTAGTAGTGGTAGTAATCTAGTAATCATAAACAAAAAATGTTTACATCTTGGGAGAAGCCTCCAAAAATAGAAGGTTTTGAGTGCAGGGATACTTTGCCTGTTAAACTGTGGCAAGTCCTCTGTGTTAAATGATTCCTGTATTCCTGTCCTATATGTTTACATTAGAGGAATTATATTGGATGCGCTACACTAAGCAAATAAAATTGCTTAGTGTATTCCCAGCCAAAGAAAACTAAAATAAACCCTTAAAAACCATATATTGTTGAAATAATATCACCATCAGAAGGATTCAGGTTCACACGGTAACTCAATGAATTCTCGCATCTACAACAGATATGAGAAGATGTGCAGTGGCATGTACCTGGGAGAGATTGTTAGGAACATTCTCATTGACTTGACCAAGCGTGGCTTCCTGTTCCGGGGACAGATCTCTGAGACACTGAAGACGAGGGGCATCTTTGAGACCAAGTTCCTGTCCCAGATAGAGAGGTAAACACACTGAACAAGCTTATGATTGGGTTGTTTTAACATATGGGTTTACACTGGTGAGTGCATTTTAATACCTCCTGTGTTGGGGTGTATTTGCATATTTACAGTGCATACCTGAGCAGAATGTGTGCTGTGTCTCATTTGATTAAGAGAAACTCCTTTTAGAGCCTTTGTGTTTGGATTCAAATCCAACACACGATTAGACAAAGAAAAGCACACATAGACTGAATGTGCATTGTGTGTCTGTTACAGGGATTTAACCACGCTGCCCTTTCTGGCTGATATACAAACTTTAAGTGGTTGTATGAACACAATGGCACGTACAGAGTGCCTATTTATCTTTTTGATCATCACAGTTTTTATATTCACCAAGATCCTGGAGATTAGACAGTTTCACCAATACCAACACTTTCACAATAATGTAGCCTGCTGTAAGGAATGGCAGAGGTGATAGACAAAGTCAACTAATTTTATACATTTAAGCCTACCTTAGCCTCTTGGAACAGCTGTGAGGTATCCAGTGACCCGACCGCTGTTGGCTGACCTTTAACCCCCTTCCCCCCGTAGCGATCGCCTGGCCCTGCTGCAGGTCAGGGCTATCCTGCAGGGCCTGGGACTAGACAGCACCTGTGACGACAGTATCATCGTCAAGGAGGTGTGCGGAACGGTGTCGCGCCGCGCTGCTCAGATATGCGGTGCGGGCATGGCCGCTGTGGTGGACAAGATCCGGGAGAACAGGAGCCTGGACCACTTGGACATTACAGTGGGAGTTGACGGCACGCTGTACAAGCTGCATCCACAGTAAGGACGCCGTTAACCAACACTGATTTACCATGGTTACTGAGCTACCGTCAACATGACGTAGAAAGTTTAAGCTGCTTTATTTCATTTTCATGGAACGTACTAATCAAAACAGCATATGGCTTATGATTATCGGGGTTGTGAATATCAAACACAGGCACTAACTGGGCACTAACCAACTCAATGCTGATTGGCCTCGCTATTCTCTGACAGGGTGCAAACAACAACAGAAAACAGAACAATGGAAATTGTGTTTCTATGTAAACTGACTGAAAGAAATCTACTTAATGAAGAAAATGTATGTGAAACTTCAGATCAGGGTGTTCTCACAAGGCCAATATTCATATTGACCTCAGAAGCAAACTGTGCCTTGAACTACTTGTCCCTTTCTCCTCCCTCCCACAGCTTCTCTCGAATCTTCCACCAGACAGTGAAGGACCTGGCCCCCAAATGTGACGTCAACTTCCTGCTGTCTGAGGACGGCAGTGGCAAAGGGGCCGCCCTCATCACCGCGGTGGGCTGCCGTCAGAGAGAGCAGGAAGCCCAGCAGCACTAAAGGGGGCCTCTATGAGCTGCACATTCATACAGACCTTCACCCACCACATTGTCCCTTCCTCCATCTCCCTTTGGCAGCCGTGACTCCACACCCTGAACGCCTGCTGGCTCCTCCCACAACCAGAGGAAGCATACTGCATAGGAAATATATTTATTTATACTGCACAATAGGGTTTATTATTTCAATGTTTGAATATGTTTCTCAATCGCTTGTTGCTAAATGTTTATGTGTGCAATATGTATTGCTAATATTATTTTTATA
This sequence comes from Forbesichthys papilliferus, assembly GCA_025399855.1. NCBI lineage: Eukaryota > Metazoa > Chordata > Actinopteri > Percopsiformes > Amblyopsidae > Forbesichthys > Forbesichthys papilliferus. The sequence goes on along the minus strand of JAODOY010000001.1, from coordinate 180,518 downwards.
TAGAGGAAATAATGTATTTATACTGCTAGGGCCCTTTTGACTCCCAGATGTCATTATGCGTTTACACCACAAATCATTCTCTGTGTTTTTTATATGAAAGAACAAGAGATGCACAGAACTTCAAAAATATTATGGAATAAATTATTTCAAGGCTTGATGTAACTGGTTCAGACTATACCAAAAGGGCTCGCATAGGGCTGAATTCATGAGTCACGGCTGTTAAAATGTGCATTGACTAAATGTTCACACAACGTGGTAAACTACTAACTAAATTAAAATGTGTGTATGTAAGTCACCTGTACCATATTATTAGTCCTGAAAAGCTGCTAAGGTAAAATTATTACCCCAGTTGAAATATTATCAGATTGTGTTTCTTATGTGTGAAGTACTGTATTTTAGGTAATGTGTTGATCTCATCTGAACACTGTATGTAAAAATAATAAATGTTTATTGAACCGCAAGAAAGGAGTTGATGGATATATGAGCGCTTTTGCCTGCAACTGAGTAATATTAACTGTAGCTTTCATCGTCCAAATGTATGGAGGATGCATGCATGCCTTACAGAGATAAAAAGTAGTCTAGCCTACTGAATGCTCTCTTTTCTACATCAGTCTAGATTTGTGATCAAAGCAGTGAAATGTGAATTAATTAAATTATATTTTGTTGTGTTGTAATTCAAGTGCTGTCTTTTATTTTTGTATTAACAATGCAAATCTAAATAGGATCTGAATTGGAATTGAAGAAGTTCAGAGATGTTCAAAATCAACACCTGATAGGTGAAGGGATGCTTGAAGACACAAAATGTTTAAATGTAGGATAGTTTCAGTATGTGTGTCCCTACCTAAAACACTAAGCAACAGTACATGGAGTATATTAAATACAAACAGTCAGGCTACAGATCCAACATTCTGCAAATCTGCAACCAACCACTGTTCTGCACACTGCAGCACAAACTCGAGGGATACGCCTGTGAACATAGTTGCTAGCTGGTTGTCATTTCTTTGTTTACAATGCATGCACATCCATCTCTAAAATCGAGATCTACCGAATTGTCATTCCATTCTGCAGGTATGTATTCAAGATCAGAACAAAGGCAATGACAATATATCTGTCATCGAGTTGGGTCAAAGACGCTCCGTGCAAAAAAAGGGTGTTAGCTGGTTAACTGGTAGGCTAGCTGCTATGCCTGCCTGTGCCTTTAATATGCAATAGCTAATGTACTAGCCTGTTAGCATTGCCTTGACGCTTGAAAGATAGCTTCGGTATTTGTTTTAAAATGATTAACTACAAAGGTTGCCAGTTATTACTGGATAATTGGTAGTTTCACGTTTGCTTTATATTTTAAGATAAGCTTTTATTGCACAAATACCATAATGCATTGTGTGAAAATGTCTCCGGTTCATTTCTGTAGCTATCATTAGCTACCTAGCGTTAACATATTCCTTTGGTACTAGAGCTAACATGGGCTAGTTTGATAAAGGCAACATTAACACGAACTGACCTACTGTATAACGAACTTACGTTTTTATTTTGCGGTGTCTTACGCATTGTGTTGTTGCTTATATGCTGCTAATATGTACTTACGGTTAAAGAAACATAAGAATATCAGTAGCGACCACCTACTGTGCTAGTATAAAAAATAATAAAAAAAACGCTGTACGGTACCTCATGCACGGCATATGCACATATTTTAATCAGTGCAGGTGTTCTACTTGCCAGTTGCGCGCATTCATTTTTTTTTGTTGGACTACTGTACAATTAGTATTTGCTTTACTAACAGTAAACTACCTTCAGCTAAGTAGAAGTTGTTTAAACAAAATGAAATGCATGTGTGTTCTGCAGAGAAGATCTATTGTCCTTGTATAGCCATATGGTTTTTAACATAATGTGTCCATACAGGGATTTTACAGATTTATTGACGTTTGGGAGAAGGCAGACTTTCCCTACCTCTCACCACAACAAGAAAAGCTCTTTATTCACCTGGAATTGAAAGAGAAGCAACTGTAACAGCTCCCCACCGGACTCATGCCCGAGCGAGCGTGAGCCGGTTTCACCGTGGCCTATGCACGGTACCCGTTTCCCTCCCAGCCCTCCACATCCCTCAAACTGACGCAGAACCAGAGACACTTCCCTCCCCTCCCCCACTCCCAGGGCGTCCCCGGCGGGCCCCAGCCGCCCGGCATGGCGTCCGGCACGGAGACCGTGCACTACATCCACCTGCACAACTCTAGCCAGTCAGTGCTGGAGGCGCTGCGCACGCAGCGGCGCGAGGGCCTGTTCTGCGACGTGACGGTGCGCATCCACGACGCGTCGCTGCGCGCCCACGCGTGCGTGTTGGCCGCCGGCAGCCCCTTCTTCCAGGACAAGCTGCTGCTGGGCCACTCTGAGATCTCGGTGCCGCCACTGGTGCCGGCCGAAACAGTGAAGCAGCTGGTGGATTTCATGTACAGCGGCTCCCTGGTGGTGCTGCAGTCCCAGGCGCTGTGCATCCTGACGGCCGCCAGCATCCTCCAGATCAAGACGGTCATTGACGAGTGCACCCAGATCATCTCCCAACGGAAGGCGGCCGCCGGGGCAGCAGCCGCCGCCGCCGCGGCTGCAGCCGCTGCCGGTGGTGGAGGAGGAGGGGGAGGGGGAGGGATGCTGGGAGGAGTCCTCCCTAAGCAGGAGGAGCGTGGAGGAGGCAAAGGCAGGGAGAGCGGCGGCCCTGGGGCCGGAGGAAGCTGCGCGGGCGGCGGGGGCCCGGCCGTGGGCCCGGCCGGCGGCTACCCCAACTTCTCCAACTTCATGGCGGAGTGCGGCACCGGCGTAGCCGTGAGCGACAGCGGCGGGCCGGGCCCCCTGGAGCAGGCCAACGGCGTGGGCCTGCTGGCCCTGGGGGACATGGGCCCCATGGAGCCGGTCCTCATGAAGCAGAGCTCCAGCTGCACCCAGGACGTCCGCTACAAGCTGCGCGACCTGCTAGCGCAGACGGCTAACGGAGCCGCAGCCGGCGCCGGCACCGCCGCTGCTACGGGCTGCCCGTCCACCGTGGGCAGCGTGGACAGCGTCGGCAGGGACAGTCTCCGTAGCAACGCGACCGACCTGTCGGACGACCTGGTGATGGAGCGCTACAGTGAGGAGGAAGAGCTAGATGGACGGGAGCGAGGGAGGGACGCGGACAGAGAAAGAGGGGCGGGGCATAGCCGCAAGCAGAGGCAGCCGCTGCGACTCCAGGTGAGGGGGAGGGGCAGGCGGGTGGTTGCCATGGTTACCGTGGCTCAGGCATGCCGAGCTGCATCAGTGTGCTGTTCTTTGTTGTGTTCTCGGTCCCCCGCTTTGTGTTCTCCCCCACTGGTGCATAGAGCTGAATGTCTCTACATCTAACACATTGGACAGCAGCTGCACCTCATTAGGGCTTATTATTCAATGGACGTCCACATAGTTAGTATTACTAGCGGCCCAGTGCCACAATGCACTGGCTATGGTCGCAGCCTTAGCACCGTTAGCACTGTTAGCCCTCGCGTGAGCTCAGTGTGTTGACGTTGTCTGTGCAACATCTTTCCCCTGTAGGTGCTAGGAGAGGGTGTGGTCATCAAAGACGAAGGTGTGCAGGACACGGAAGGAGCCGTGTACGCCTTGGAGGATGGCAGACGTGATGCAGGACAGCAGAGCACCCAGGACTCCATGGCAGGCTTTGGTCAGGTGGGCACGATTGCTCTCTGTCTCCAAGCTTGATGGCAGTGACTGTTTCTATGATTGTGTATTATCTGTATTGCCCTGTGACACACATTCTTTAATTTATTCAGTAAGGCTGCATTTGATATGATGCAGCAAATAGCTCTGAGATTGTGTCATTTATAAGAAGGCAATATGATTTGTTGCTGTTGCTGCAGTGATAATTACCCTTTCAAATGTTCAAACTAGATCTGAAATCTCAGAGATGTTTTTCTTTTTTTATAAGAATCCTTTCATATATATCATTCTGTTGTGTTTTCCGCCAGACTCCTAATGAGCAGACGAATCTAAAGCAGTATACGATGCAGTCTGGTGCATCCTGTAGTGTAGGCTATACAGGCAACATCTGCTACACAGTATACATTCAGCTTTGCCTGTGCATATTTTCCAAAGGACTGCATAGACAACCTACACTTTTATAGAATGTGTATAATTATTTTCTGTGATGTGTGGCATGCAAAAGGGGATACCAAGCTTATTAAGGAGCATGGGTTAAAAAAGGTGAACTGGATATAGGATAGATCTCTAATGTGTGTGTGTTTGTTCTAGGATTTCTATGATGAACAGGGAGTGTTTTCTGATAGTTTCTGGTCCCAGAGTGAGTCTCAGGTCATGACCTTTAACCCTAGAGGAAGGGTCAACAAGCCCCTGACTCCGCCCCCAACCACTCAGTCTATCAACAACCAGGTGGGTGCACTATCGCTGCATCATGGTTTAAAGGCAGGGTTAGTCATTCTCGAGAGCGCTTGCTAGCTTCGAGCTCAAATCAAAACAATATCCCTCCGCGGCGCCACCCCACACATTGAAACGCATTGTGAAGTAAGTTAGCTAAATGCAAGGAGATATTTGGTGAATTTGACAAAAAGTTTATTAGCTTACAATTAGCTTGCAATGGCTGACTATACCACGTATAACTGTTAATCACACGTTATAGTGTGATATAGGTAATAGTCCAAAATAACATAGTTATTTAGCAATCTTTATGATACCAAAATTTAGTGAAACCCTAAAGGGGAATTCTGGCCAATTGTGGACCTCATCCTATCTGAGGCAATTGGTTGACCAGAATCTAATAGTTTTCAGTTAGGGAAAATTATACTGTAGAGCAAACAGGACCATCCAAAAAACACTCTCTCTCTCTCTCGCTCTTGCTCTCTCTCTCAAACACATGCTTTTGAAGGACATCTATGGAGATAATTCACATTGCACATTCCCGTAGACTGTAGTGGCATTCCAGTAGACTATAGTGGCATGTACCATAATGGACCTCATGCATGTAATAAGGAGATTACAGTAGTTCCCACCGGGTCCCGTCAACAATTTAAGGTTTTGTTTAATTGTCTGAATAAAATGCAGTTAAGAATAGTTTAGCATATTTTCTCAAACATGTAGAATGTTGAGAATGACCACTGAGAAATCAGTTCATTAGGAGTGTGGTTAAAGTATATAATGTAAGGCTTTTGCTTCACGGTTCTTTTCCCCAGCTTCTTTTCCAGTACCCAGTGAGCCAGTCACAGCCTTCACCATACTTTGTAGGCGGGTCCATGGGCGGGATTGACAGTTTGGCAGGGTCTGAGCCCAGTCAACAGGCTCCGCCCCCAACACCAATGACCCCCGCCCCTGCTCCCACCACTTCCTCCTGCTCTGCGGGCCCGTCCCCTTCGTCCCAGGGATCTGAGACCTCGTTCGACTGCACACATTGTGGCAAATCGTTACGTTCCAGAAAGAACTACAGCAAGCACATGTTCATCCACTCTGGTACGGTATGGCTTAATCCTGTCCTGTGCTTTAAGTGACAATAATAATAACAATGATAAGCTTTATTTTAGGGCTTGGAGCGCTAACGCGATTAATTTGAAACGTTTAATGCGGTAAAAATGATTAATGCTATTGACTCAACACTATCTATCTCCTTTTAAACTGCTACCTGTTGTGGCAAACTTTGGGAGTGCTGACTGGGCCAATTCATACGAGCAAAGAGACTGGAATACTAGCATGATGACGAAGGACAACGGTGGATTGTTAGAAGTTACGTGTTCATTTAAATAGTTTCCTGATGGCGCTTTAGACTATGTTTGTATGCCGAATTAAAATACAACCGCAGCTAATAGGCTACCATACAAAAGCAAAAACACCCAGGTTATTATTGGCGTGACTTAAGGTTACAGGATAGAATCATCTCCATGTGTGTGCGTTATTGTGGTTAAAATGTGTTCGTTGTGCTTCGCTTGTGTTACTTTCCAAACATCTTATCCAAACCGTGGTAAGGACCTCTGGTTATTACAATCGGTACGGTATCTTATTCCTCCATGAGAAATCATTATTTAAAAAAGAAAATCTTTATTAAGCTGCCAGTGACATAAAAATCTAGGCCATCCTACAAACACCGATCAAACTATATACCACCTTTTCTTCACTCTCTCCCCCATTAGCTATTCGGCTTCTTGTACATACATGTATGCATTGTCTCTCTCTTCCCAATATCTTCTAAATTAAGCTAGAAATGTTCTTTGATGTTCTAAATTGTTGGTGATTTAAAAGGTGTCTATATATTTTAAATA
>JAODOY010000001.1:145578-164484 GCA_025399855.1 Forbesichthys papilliferus | reverse complement strand
GTGTTCTGTGTTCCAGCACTGTATTACATCTATCTACATGTGTTCTGTGTTCCAGCACTGTATTACATCTATCTACATTCGTTCTGTGTTCCAGCACTGTATTACATCTATCTACATGCGTTCTAAATGTGTAAATTCATCAGTAGGACTCACCTTGGTTGCAGAACAGCCCACCCCAACCCTCCTGACAGTTACACTGCCAGGGCTGCTGGCACGTCCCGTGGAGGCATCCTGGGTAACGGATGCACTCGTCACAGTAGCGACCTTTAAACCCCACCCTGCACCTGTGTCAAAATAGGGTCACATGGTCAGTACACTCAGATGACATCCCCTGCTCATTAACTCATTACCATTAATATAATATACACAGTACTAATAGTATACTATGTTGATCAAATGAGGTCAGATTGGTGAACTTACTTGCATTCTCCTGGTTTTTCGCAAAACCCATGCTCTTCATCACACCCTGGCAAGCAGATTGCTAATTAGGAGGAGGGGAAAAACATGAATAAACAAAACAAATATATAAACATATTTTCTTGTTTGTCCTGTGGTGTATAATCAATCACCTAAAATTAGGCTAAACAAACTATTGGCTGATGCTGGAAATTGTTCCTCTACTTTCCTACTTCTTAGACAAAGAAAGAGAGGGAGCTTGTTGAAGCATGTGTGTCCCTCTCTCTCTCTCTCTCTCTCTCTCTCTCTCTCTCTCTCTCTCTCTCTCGCTCTCACACACACACACACACACACACACACACAGAGAGAGACCCTTTTTTCTTCGCTGTGGGTCAAAACTCCTTTATTCATTTTGTGCACACAACTCCCCTTAATGTCTCGGATTGGGACAGATAAGAGTGGACAGCTGGCGAGTATGTTGCCAGTGCGCGACAGCTGCTCCATTGTCTACTCTCTCCCGGCAGCTGCCCACTTCAAACAATACCTCATCTGCTCCAACCAATCAGCGTCCAGTGCGTTCCTAGAGTAGCGAATCGGACGTAGCATGCAAATTTATGGCACGCGTGAGATTATTCCGAAAACTTTCCTCAAACTAATCTGAATAAATCATTGCTCGTGTGTGTGGGAGTGCCTTGTTTTCACACAACTTGTTTTGAGTGACTTCTGTTGCTCTGATTACGCTAACTAATAAAATTGACGCCAAAAACATGACTTAATAAATATTTCGTGGATTTCACCCAATAGTCTAGGTGTACTGCTACTTATGTTACACTGTAAAGTGATCAAGACGGCAGTTGCTTACGTTCTGTGCAGTACTGTCCCTTCCAACCCGCGTCGCACACGATCTCGCCCCGTTCTCCACAGGTGAAGTGACCGAAGGCATCATCTCTTGGGCGGCAGAACACTGAGCAGCCGTCCCCGTAGTAATGCTCGTCACAGACAAAACGGTACGAGTACTTTAACTCGGTTCTTCCCCCAGTATGGAGGTCCTGGGACCATTCCTCTCCCACTGTAAGGTGCCTCTGTGTGGTCATGGTGCTGATAACGCGTTCTGGGTTCTCTACAATTAGGACAGAATAACGGGAACGTCAACATGAAACATAAACATATTACATGTTTACATAAAACATTTTACATAACTGTGAAAAAAATAAAATAAACACCGTGTGGTTGTACCGTTCAGTAAGCAGTGTTAATGTGTTTATTACCTGTGGAGAGATCGTCTTTGGAGTCAGTGTGTAATGCCTCAATGATCAGCGAGAAGGTCCCCTGAGAACACAAATGGCTTCATGAGACAGGTGGTCAGCGGAGATGTGGCGATAACATCAAGCGTGCCCGAGGCGATTGTTCCTACAGCCACTGTTGAGAATGCTGTTTCAAATGCTTAACCTGATCCAACAAAAGCCCTGATAAGCGGTAGGCCTATAGCCTATTTCGAGCCTCCACTAGTTCAGACACATGCTTTTACGCACGATTACGCGCGATTTTACAAAAGCGGCGTGAGGTAGGTTTTCATCTACGGGTTGTTAAGAAAACGAATACAAATTGAGGTTACTCACCGGCCACGTAAAACCGAAGTTTATTTTGACAGGGTTGGCGAAGGAACTCTCTGGAATGACTTCGGGAACTTGGAATGAGTTGGAGCCGAGCACGGGTGTCACAGCGCCGCCGTAGGTGCAAGGTGGTTCTGGCGATGCATTTGGCTGATAGTGTTTCAGGCAAATCCTGAAAAAGGTTTTACATTCGCACTGCTGTTGGAACGAGGAAGCAAGACCTCCCTTGCAGCAGTTTTTGTTCCCCTGTACGCCTTTCTTGTTTAAGAACTCTTGTAGCTTCAGTTCAAAAACTCCCGAACAAAACCCCTGATGAAACAAGAAGTGTGTTACACAAAGCCCAGTGATGCTATTTTAATGTGCACCGTGTTGTATGGTGCTTGATAAAAGACACTTACCTGGCACAGAAATATGCTCATAACCGCTGCAGTGAGGAGGATGGCTCGCCCCATATTCAATAAATAAATAAATAAATAAATAAATAAATAAATAGTAAACAGTCTCGGAGCTAATATGCTCAGTAAGGCTTCCTTTTCAGTTCCGTTCGCGGCTCTGTGAATGATGCATTGAGCACGTTAGTTCACTCCTCACAGGGTCAAAAACCACTATGTTTTCATTTATGTCCCATGAAACAAAACGGTAAATCCAAGTAAAAAAAAAACGTAATAAATAGATAAATGCTGTAAGGTCGCAAAAGCGAAAGTAAAATTCATCAAATTCCGATATAATGCGATAATCCAGTCCTAGAAAAGTATTTGTGTCGGTTCTCCTTTCTTCGAACAGAAGAAGGCGACAAATTTAGGAAGTTGCTTTTGTGTTTTCTTGGTCTATCCCAAAGACAGATTTGTCACTGATCCAACATTTCTGCCCCCACCTTCTTTATAACGTCTTTCCTCCACATCAACTGTTCTGTCTGTCTTGAGCGCAGGCCGCCTGTCGCCAGTTTTATACGGCTTGGCGCATGCTATGGTAATAACATGCAAATGAACCTATGCCCCCCAATCTGGCCCCGAGAATGAACAATATAGTACCCAGGACCCGTGCTCTGATCACACAAGATAGTAGCCTATTTGACAAGAAGGGAGTTGTGGGAAAATATTTTCCACCAGCTACTACCAGAGTTGTTGAAGCTTTTAATAGTTGTTTTTTTTAGGCATGCTTGTTTTGAACGAAAAACGCTGTTGCTCTTTCAATTAAATACAAAAATTAGTATATTGTTTTTGAGAAATTTTAAGAGTAATATTAAATTCGTCTTTTAGAATAATAATTTTATATAGCGGTGTTAGAAAACTTTGGCATATACAGTATAATTAATTTACCAAATGCTCGTTTTGGTTGTTGTAACGGTGGGAACAAAATCACTGCTAAAATCACTGCACACATTGAAAACATTCCTTGGCAGAGTTGTGTGAAGATGAACAACAAACGTGCATTTGTATAGACTACTTTTCTAAAATAAATGAAAATGTGTGCGCGCGTGTGTGTGTGTGCGTGTGTGTTTGGTTGTGTGCAAGAGAGATAGAGGGGGAGAGAGAGAGAGAGAGAGAGAAGGAGAGAAGGAGAGAGAGAGAGAGAGAGAGAGAGAGAGAGAGAGAGAGAGAGAGAGAGAGAGAGAGAGAGAAAGTAGGCTGTGTGCTTGCACGTGTGCATAGTGCGTGCCTTTGTGTGTAAGCGTGTGCACGCCAGAGAGTCGCTCGCGTGGCCGTCCCGGGGGCACTTTGTTGGTCTATTGTGTGTTGAAGGAATAAGTTTGATCTCTCTCTCTCTCTCTCTCTCACTCCCTCCCTCTCTCTCTCTCTCTCTCTCTCTCTCTCTCTCTCTCTCTCTGTGCGCTCAGCTGTATGGTAATTCGGCCAACACCTGCTCTCCCCTTAGTAACCGTGCGCGCGCGGCCACAATGCTCACCCCCCAAAACTTTGAAGGAGTCCCCCTTTAAGTAACAAAACAAGCCCGTGCGTCAAATATTGTTTAGATTGGTTTGTTTTTTCTCACTGCTCAGTAGTTTAGAAGAGGAAACGAATAGTTTCGACGTCGGACATTTATTCTCTTTTTAATGTTTAGGCAGCGCGCGCGTGTGTGTGTGTGTGTGTGTGTGTGTGTGTGCGTGTGCGTGTGTGTGTGTTTTCTTAATTAGGTCGTTCATTCTAAGTGTGATTTTCTTAATGTGGGCTGGGATAATGTGGGCTTGGCTATTGCGTCACTGTTCGGAAATGCCTGGGAGTTTACTTTCATGTTGAAATGTCTATTTGTTCATTATGGACATTTGAGGGACGTTAATTTAGCAAGTGGATTCTTCAATGAAAACCTTTAGGAATATGTTATTACCTTTGCATATAAAATGTGCAAACGAAGGCTTCCTAGAGAAGTAACATTCACATCACCCAACTTTCCTTCCTTGTCAGGCCAGAATCTCAAGAAATATAAATTAAAAGCTGCTGTAATAAATTATATGTTGTCAGTCATTCACTATATAAACCAATGCTTTACCGGTAGTTGCATTAATAATGTTAATGTTTGTGGTGTTTTACTATGACATTTACATAAAACTATATTTCATCATGAAAATGTTTTATAAATATAAATGATGTGAGGAATAAGACTTCCAGAGAGCCTTGCTTTCTCTACCTTCCTGGCCAACATGACGGTGACTGTTTAACCACAGCGCTACTGTAAGGGCTGTCGTAGTTTAACTCCTGCCCACCAGTAGATGCGCCAAACAAAAAGGGTGACTCGGGGTCTTACTATTCATCCATTCTGTGCGCTTTAATTTTCATTGATTGTGAATGCGCTGGTAGCCCTTGGGGATCTCTGTGAAGGAGCACGACACGCCTTCAGACGCGAGGAGACCCTTACAAGCCATCTGCCACTGCCCCTAAAACGTCGTTTTTTTCCACCCTCCCTCCAAGTACACGTTTCTATGCGCGACTATCCAGCGGGCACTGACTGACTAAATTGAACTGGAAGCATGTTAAAAAAAACCTGTAACGGTATGGCTCCTCTGGGGCCATATGTCGAGGACAAACCAGAAGTTTTCGTCCCCGAAGAGTATAGACAACACATGGTGGCTCGTGGGAACGTAACACGACGTGCATCACACGATATCGATCATATGAAGTAGTGCAATGTGGATGATTAGCTTGGGAAGGGGGTTGGAGCGCTGTTACCGGATGATCAATTGATTTTCCACAGCTGGCGTTGAAAATAATGTCACACACTCTTGCCGTGCCCGTTGAGGATATGAACAGAGGTTCACAACGTGGGAATAGGGACACAGCCGAGGTCCGTCCCTTATTTTTATTGAGATATAATAAATACTTTTTATTATTTTATATAGGATATGTGTAGTAATCTTATTATTCTCATTCTTTTTTTATTCTTATTCTTATTCTTAATAATAAAGGTATACATTGTGATGCCCAGATAGCAACCAGATCCATTGTGTCCAGATCAGATTACTATGGCCAGCTGCTTGAAGAGGCGACACAGGCCAATCCACGACTCCCCCCAGCTCGCGTGCTGCTGTCTCATTTGCATATCGCGTTTCTGGAGAAGTGCTGGTCTTGCGGAGAGCGCCGCAATAATTACGCAGGGCCCCAAAACACGCCCGCGTGTGCGGGGTGTGTATTCAGGAACAGAGACGCATTGGCTAGAGACTAGCGGAGAAAATGAGAGGGGAGAGAGACAGAGGTTGGATCTTTGGCGGGTGGAGGGAGGCTGTGGCGGGTCGTGTGCCAATGTTTAGCAAAACACATCTGCCACGATTCCCGCGGGGAACGCCCACGCGTTGGCGCGTCACAACACGCGGGTCCCTAAAAAATCGATAAACTTTACACGTTTACCTATAAACACTCCTCTTAAACATTTTTACACCGTTTTTGATTATTTTATTCTATCGTGTATTTATTATTTATTTTATTGGTTTTCACATTGTTACTGCACGTTTTGTAATATATTTGTATTTGAAAGGCAATGACTGAGCTATTCCTGATGGCTACATTGGCATATGGTAGGCTATAGAATGTCCTATAGTTTAGATATTCAGTGATCAGATTCAGAATGTACATAAAGGTTACATTTACACTACAATCACAGTTTGCAATACATTATGGTTTACAGCATAATGGGATATTCACCCCCACACACTTCCAGCTACTGTATTCACAGTTGTTTGGTATAGGCTAGTACATAATATAAGGGGTGGTCATTTTCAAATTAAATATGGAGCAATTCGCAGATTCAAACATTTGCTCATGATTGGATCCTACTGTGTTTTGGACTCATTAAAGTGAAAAGTCTATATTTGTATCTGTCTCGCTATCTCTCCTTCACTGTGGAGTATGGAGCATCTGCCCAGAAATGAACAGATGTAGACACCTGCGTTTGGGCGCCCACATATGTGCACATGGTGCCTTTTCAAGCTTCCCTGAGACCCAGAGCCCAGCACAATAGGGTTAGAGCTGGGATGCAGTAACCAAACACCCCCTATCCCCCTAGGACACCCTGCTCAGTTAGAGCCATTGTCACCAGTAATATCAAGTGGCCCACACCATACAATCTGTTGCACTACTGCTCATTTGAGACCATCCATATTTCAGAGAAATAGGGTATGTGCATATGTGTGCGTGCATACATACACACACATATATATATATTGTATATATGTGTGTGTGTGTGTGTGTGTGTGAATGTGTCTAAGTGTGTGTTGTGTGTGTGCCTCGGTGGCCAATGGTTTATAATGTGGGCGTCAGGACACTACCCATGGGGACACATTGGGTAGTGCAAAGTTATTTGGGAAATTGGGCGACTGATTATTTAGAATGCAGCGTGACCTCCGTAATGAAAATGCACATATTACATTACATCAGTTTCGCAGAAGCATGCACAGTACATAGGCACAGCATGAAGGAGCACGGTGTCAGAGAAGCTTGAGAATGTGTAGAAGTTGTATGTAAGTGGTGTCTGCATTAAAATGGACTGAGGTGCTGCTAGTGCTCAGAAAGACCACAGAAGTAAATGGGGCTTCCATTCAATAGAATGTCGTTTTTTTAGGGGGGGGGGGTTAAGTGGCCTTTGGTCTCATATGGAGAGCGGGCTGAGCCGCTGGATGGCTGGCAGGTGCGATGAAAGAGAGGCTTGTCGGAGGCACCGGGGCGGAACAGAGACCAGGTTACAGCTAAAAAGCCTTGTTTTTGTTCCGTAAGATGGGCCAAAGAAAAGCCAAGCCGACAGCCCACCGGTACAGCAGTGGCTGATAATGGTGGACCATAATAGCCCCCCTCCTACCCCAGCCCACCCCGCCCGCGTCCCCTATCTCTCAGCTGCCAGCGGACAGAGGATCCACACGCACCTGTTGTCTCCCCCCGCCCCCCTCCTTTGTGTCCGTCCAAGGCTGGGCAGCAGTCCACCTCAGGAATGCCTGTGTCCGTCCAGCGTCCCAGGAGAGAGCTTAGCGTCGACCGTGCTGCTATGGGGAGGAGCTGCTGGGCTGTGCTGGGGGGTTAGGGTACGAGGTGGGTATACAGGAGCCAGCAGGGAGCTTTAGGATGGGAAGGGGAAGAGGGGGGGGGGGGGGGGGGGGCAGTGTCCGTCCTTCTATAGCAGACCTCTCCAGGGGCCTGTCCAGAGAGCCCTGTCCTAAATCACTGGCCCCAGGGGGAACATTCTCCTTTGTAAGGAGGTGGCCCCCACAAGCTGGGCCGCCAGCTGCCACCACAGCCCCCACCCCACCCACTCTCTCCACCTCCTACAACCCCCAGCACCTTCCCCCCCGCCCCCTCCACAAACTTCCACAACACCACGACAAAGCTTTCTCTCCGGCCATAGGCCAGGGGCCAGGGGCCACTGGAGACCATTAAAAAGGACTTGTAGGAGGCTCTGCAGGAAGAGCCACAGCAGCACAACATGTTTCTGTGCTGAGCATTAATGATGACAAACTCAGAGTGAGGTTACACTGTGTGAGTGTGTGTGTGTGTGTGTGTGTGTGTGACATTATCACCTAGCCAACACTGACCTCCAGCCCTGCAGGGCGACTCAAGAGAGTGGCCAGTGTGAGAGAGATCATTACTCGTGAAAGAATGCAAATTAACCACATTATACAATATTATATTATTTTAAGATTTGCTATGAGGCATAAATAAACAGTATTATTCATGTCTTTTTAATTTTTTTTAAACAAACCTATTATGTTTGGGCCTGCTGTATGAAGCAATTTGTTTTAAAGGGATCCAGGATAATGATTTACTTTATTTTTTTTTCACAGCTCTCTAATCACAGTGAAGTTCCTTAGTTGGGTAAAAGTCGTTCTACTGTTGTTTTTGGGTTATGAAGCAAACAATTGGACAACGTACATCTGTGAATGCTAACACATGCTCTGCCTCCAATACGCAATGAAAATTGCATTGCATTGCATTTTATGATTATTTTTGATATAAATCCATGCATCTCAGTGGTTTACAACATCTACAGACCTACTTACTGTAAGTTACATCTTAACCTACTCATTTATTTGTTCAAATGTCAATTTTGATTAGATTATTGCCCCTCCTCTTTTCTAAAGGTTGACAGCTCATTTATGAATACGCAACTATGAGGCACCATCCAAACAGATATACATGTACCAGTAAATAGAAGCATTCGGTGGGACTTTATTCTCCATGCAGTCAGCAGTAGGCGTCTTTCATTCTGTGTGACAGGGGAAGGATTTTCCCAGCCCAAGCTAAGGGAGGCGCTGTCCCATTGTGTAGCATTTAATGATCATTCTAATGATGGCTTGTCCATCTTTGATAAGAACCAGCATGCCCCCCATTAAAGGCCCGGGGCCCTGGGTTCTCATGGTCCTGCCGACTCCCCAGGGTTGGACAGCAGGAGAGGGAGTTGCCACGGCACCCGTGGCACACGCCTGTTGACCGAGCCACAAAGCAAAAGTGTGTGCCCCCCCCCCCCCACACACACACACACACACACCTCATTGTCCTCCCTGTGGGTCCCACACAGACAAACCCAGTTACCCCCCCGCGCAAAAACACACTTACACACTCCCATTCCCCATTCATGCACACGCCCATACACGCACTATGGACAATCCCCCCAGCCCACGCACGAAACACACACACACACACACACACACACACACACACACACACACACACACACTATTCTTTTGACTCAGTTTTATCAATCAGCTGATCTCTCTTTCTCACACATACACACCCCCACCCCATCAGCTGCCCTAAGGTGATGATCCATCATACATCCAGCATGGGACATGGGGGCTGCTTGGATACTGTATGTTGTATGTGTGTGTGTGTGTGTGGGAGGAGTTGGTATGTCTACTTCACTAATTCATATGCAGACAGTACTTCTCCATTAGAACAGGGAAATGGAGGCCAGTGGCTTGTTGTCGGCCCTGTGTGTTGATAGTGAGGTGTGTGTGTGTGTGTGTGTAGGGGGGTGGGGGAGGGGGCCACGGCTGCCAGGGTCAGGCCCGCATGTCCTGGGAAAGTCGGGCTCTCCATTTAAACATGCACATGTTGCAGCCTTCTGGAGAGGGGCCGCGTCAATGCACGCGCTGACAGATGGCCCCGGAACCAGAACTATAGAGGCCAGACCCCCCCAGCCCGCCTGCTCCTGGGGGAGACGCAGGGAGGAGAGGGCTGTGCTCTCAGCTGATCCCATCACAGAGAGAGAGAGAGAGAGAGAGAGAGAGAGGACAGGAAACAGAAAGAATGGGGGATTTCCTAATCTCTGCATTATAAATTGAGTTAATGTATTTGCTCAGGGTTCCCAAAAGGTTCTGATTAGATGTGTTTTATCTGTGTGTGTGTGTGTCCGTATGCGTATGTATGTTTACAGGGGATAGATTTATAGGTCCTGTGGGGTGACAACTTTTTACGTTTGACTTCTCAATAATCATTTGAAATGATCTGGACTTTGAGCACAGTTATGGCATATTTAAGACCACAAAATAAAGCTATAGCCTGAGAATTAACGTTGTTTCTCCAAAAGAAAATGCCTTCAAAATGTTAAAGAGGCCAGCTCAGGGGTTATGTGTGTGTGTGTGTGTGTGCGTGTGTGTGTGTTTGCTGTATTTTCTGACAATTCAAAGTTTGTTTGTATTATGCTTTCATTTTATTGTTCTGTACATTAAATGCTTTACAATGGTACAGTACATTACAAAAATAATCTCTAACACTATAATTTCCATTACATAGTTTGATGGATACATGGGCTGGAGCTACCATCAAATCTTATGAATGACAAATTATGATGTATTATTTAAGGTTATTCAGAGCAGTTCCCATTCCTGTAGATTTGTAGGTTTGCCTCTAGGGGGCGAGTCATCTGTCAACCACTAAATAAAAAAAATCACAAAGTGGAAGGGAACTTATTACGCAACATAACACCTACATAGAAACTACAGCACACAAATATAACCTAATAGTTAGATACAGCAGTTGTTTATCATAAAACCATAACTAGAGCTAGACAAGACGTCTTCAACCCTGGTCATGGGGACCAATTGTCCTGCATGTTTTAGATGTCTCCCTTCTCCAACACACCTGATTCACATGATGGGCTGTTACCAGGCTTCTGCAGAGCTGATGACCCATTCATGAGAATCAGGTGTGTTGGAGCAGGGAGACATCTAAAACAAGCAGGGCTGCAGACCCCCAGGACCAGGGTTGAAGACCTCTGCTAGACAGTCAATAAGACACACATAGCAGGAATCTGTGCATTCTAATAAGAATACTAGCCTATAAAAAACTATTCATTTGAAATATAGGAAATTGGGCATCCGTTATATTTAGTACTGGAGATAGCCCAAGGTTTTCCAATGAGCTTAGTCCATTTCAATTGAAAGCCTTGCAGCATGCATCTCATATGGTGCAAACGTAAGCCTCTTACGACAATAAACACACCAGATGCAGAGAATGCCAATCACGATCCCATGCTGTGTGTGTGTGTGTGTGTGTGTGTGTGTGTGTGTGTGTGTGTGTGTGTGTGTGTGTGTGTGTGTGTGTGTATGTATGTGTGTGTGTGTGTGTGTGTGTGTGTGTGTGTGTGTGTGTGTGTGTGTGTGTGTGTGTGTGTGTGTGTGTGTGTGTATGTACTTGTTTTTGTAACATATGGAGAAACCTCTAGGAATACAAACCTACAAAGCGAGGACACTTGGAGAAACGAAAACATTTTTGACCCGGTTTTTCCAAAACTTTCTAAGCATGCCACACCATCCTGGACTCCTAGGGTGGGGCTCTAATGCAATAATCTCAAGTCCTAAATGTTTAACATTTTCAGACAAAAGTGTGTGTGTATGTGAACATGATTGTGACACACCCCCTAGTGGACATTATTAGAACTTTCACACACATTTCAAACACTTAACACAATGTCCTGATATTTCACCAACATATATTTTTGGATATTCATGTTTTTAGTGAAATAATCAATTACACCATGACATTTCTTATTAGAGACTATGTTAGTGTACATGGAATTACATATATGTATTTTATTTATTTATATTACGAAATTCTTATTAAAATACACAAAGGCTATATATTTTAAAAGCCTTGTGGCACATGAGGGATAATAGTCTATGTCTTACAGTTGGTTTTACATCCATAGGTCAATTTGTCAGGGAGCATAATAACTTTATATACTATATACAGTATACTGTATAGGCATAGGCATAGGCATGATTTAAACCCGAGTAGGTGTTTATTGTTAGACTTCTAGTCATGGACTGTCTATAACAAACACCATGTTTGAACATACGGATGCTAAGGTGATTGTATGATATGATCTGAGGCCGCATGTTTTGGACACTCGGGTGAAGAGAGGGGCAGAGCTGGCTACTGACAGCCATCTGGTGGTGAGTTGGGTCAAGGGGTGGGGGAAGACTCTGGGCAGACCTGGTAAGCCCAAACGGGTAGTGCGGGTGAACTGGGAACGTCTGGAGGAGGTCTTAAACGTACACCTCCGGCGGAGCTTCTCTTGCATCCCTGTGGAGGCTGGGGACATTGAACCTGAGTGGGAAATGTTTCCATTGCTGAAGCTGCAGCGGAGAGCTGTGGTCGCAAGGTCTTAGGTGCCTCAAGGGATGGTAACCCTTCAACATCATGGTGGACACCGATGGTCAGGGAAGAAGAAGGAGGCCTTCCGGGATAAGTTATTCCAGAGGGCCCGAATGGCTGCAGCCTCTGCTGTGAAAGAGGCAAAACAGCCAGTGTGGGAGAAGTTCGGAGAAGACGAGGACTTTTGGTCGGCACCAAGGTGTTTCTGGAAAACCATCCGACACCTCAGGAGGGGGAAACAGGGAACCATCCAAGCTGTGTACAGTAAGGATGGGACGCTGTTGACATCTACTGAGGAGGCAATTAGGCGGTGGAAGAAACAATTTGAAGAACTCTTGAACTCCTAACACGCCTTCTATGGTAGAGGCAGAGCTGGAGGCTGATGGGAATTTTCGTCAAATTACCCTGGTAAAAGTAAATGAGGTAATCAAACAACAACGCAGTGGCAAAGCCCCTGGGATTGATAAGATCCATCCAGAAATGCTGAACGCTCTGAGCGTGGAGGGGATGTTTTGGATGACAGGCCTCTTTAACATTGCGTGGAAGTTTAGGACAATTCCTAAGGAGTGGCAGACTTCTTGTTCAAAAACGGGGACCAGAGAGTGTGTGCCAATTATAGAGGGGTATCACACTTTTCAGCCTCCCTAGCAAAGTCTACTCTAAGATGCTGGAGAGGAGGGTTCTGCCAATTGTCAAACCCAAGTTTGAAGAAGAACAATGGTTTTTGCAGATAATGTGGTCCTGATGGCATCTTCGGTGTGTAACCTCCAGCACTCACTGTATCGGTTCGCAGCCAAGTGTGAAGCGGCTGGGATAAGAATCAGCACAGCTAAATATGAGGCCATGGTTTTCAGCAGGAAACTGATGGAGTGCATACTCTGGGTAGGGAATGAATCCTTACTCCTAGTGAAGGAGTTCAATTACTTCAGTCTTGTTCGCGAGTTAGGGGACTTTGGAGCGGGAGATTCGCCGGAGTGGTATGAACATCACTTTACCGCACTGTTGTGACGAAAAGAGAGCTTAGCCAGAAAGCAAAGCTCTCGATCTACCAGGCAATATTCATTCCTTCCCTCATCTATGGTCTTGAAGGGTGGTCATGACCGAAAGAACTACGTAGATCAAGGGTACAAGCGGCCAAAATGGGTTTTGTCAGGAGGGTGGGGGTTTCTCCCTTAGAGATAGGGTGAGAAGCTCGGCTATTCGTGAGGAAAGGTTTGTGTTGAAAAGGAGCCAGTTTAGGTGGTACAAGCATCTGGTAAGGATGCCTTCCTAGGAAGGTGTTCCAGGCACATCTAGCTATGAGGAGGGCTCGAGGAAGACCCAGGACTAGGTGGAGACATGGCCTGGGAACGCCTTCAGGATCCCCCAGTCAGAGATGGTTAATTCTGGCTTGGGAAAGAGAAGTTTGGCGTCCCCTGCTGGAGCTGCTGTTCCTGTGACCCGACTACATATAAGCGGATGAGGATGGATAGGTGGACTTTTAGTTACTGTATTGTTATCTTAGCTTGCCTTAATCTCCTATTTTGGTTTGTGACATCACACAGTCCACCAATGGGAGTAGACTGGACTACCTGCCCGGAATTAACCAGACATATGAAGCCGGATGCAGTACCCATGACAAACATGAGGTCCTCCATTGCCTGTAGGCTACAGTTTTATACACTATATACAACAAATAAAATACATACCAGCATATGGTGGTATGTATTTTTGTAAATGCTCTCTAAATAACTCTTGCCCAGTGATCCAAAAAGCTACCTTGAGATAAGTTACTCTAATTCTGCCTCAGAGAAGAGAGGCTTAAAACTAGGGCAGAAATTATTACAATTTTTCAGAAGACAATCTAATCATCTTGATGTAAACAGAGCCAAGCATAAATGTTTGTGATTAATGATTACAAATGCTCACAACATTACATGTTTCTAAGGTTTAGTTGCAATCTTGTCAGTTGTTGAGGCACATTTTCTTGACCACACGGTTTCCTATAAATACCATAGTAAAGTTCTACTATATAAAAATAATCTATACATTAGACAGAGACATATTTGGACAAATTAGACACAACCATACAGTCCATAAACTCATTTGCCAAGCTTCTGGATTCAGGGAAAATAGGCTAAGTTTAGAAATACCAGGCTGTGTTGACTGAAATACTATTAAACAAGAAAGTATTTACAGTATGTCCATCCTCATAACTGCTGTTACCAACTGTCACAATATACCTTAGCTATGAGTGTGTAAGCATCTTCCCCTAGCTAAACTGATAAGAAATCTTACATACAAACACAACCAGACAATTGGGTGATTCACAATTAGTCATTTATTCATATGAAATTATTTCACTCATGTATTATATACAGAGTTCACACTCAAAGTCAATTGTCAAATTCCATTACTTACACTGACTAAAAATGTCAATGTTTTATATTGAATGAAAAAACAGGACATCAGAACAATGTGTGTATAATTGACACAACATACTGAAAATGAATGCAATTTTGCAAAGGTATACACATGTACAGATTTGCACAACTGGTCAAATTGGGTTTGTAAAAGGGAGAGTATTCCTTATGGGGGGTCTGGGGCACTTTCCCCAGGAGATTTAAAGCTTCAAACACTTTATATTACTGCATTCTGATCAATTTTAAAGCACTGATTTGTGCATTTTCCTCCATCAATTTATCGTGGAAATGTCTATTTATGCAACCAAAAACAAAATATACATGTAGAGTCTACGTTAGCATGATTTGTTAAGACCTCTCAAAATGTTCTCTAAATAAAATGTCCTGATATTCCATAATTCAACCCAAAAAAAAATCATAAAATGTCTGACTTTCCATGTTTTGAATATACTTTTTGAAATGCAATATTACAGGATTTTCATAGGAACTATTATTTGAGAGGCGATCTAATATAATTTAAAAAAAATATTTGTTGTTTAAGCTATGATACTATGCCTAAATTCCCCCTATTCTACTGTAAGAAACTGGAGAGTAGGCTATATAATGGAGAAATAATTCATGACAATGAAACAAACATTATTTAGTGGGATGTTTTACACACTCATAGAAGTTGAGTTGTGCATATATAAAAAATATAGCTACCTGATACATACAGCTACAACTAAATAATGCTCAAATTGTTTTGTTGCCCATTACACACTTTACATGTGAAGTAGTTACAGCATGCCTGTATACAGATGTTGTCACTAAGACAAATGGTGTAAATGATTCCAATATGATTTATTCACAGCAATGTTTTATAGAGAATGAAAAGCCATTGTGCAATTACAAATCTTAATACACTAATCAAAAATGTAAACTTTGTAGTCAAATAACTTGCTGAGAATATACATTATAAAATGCAACAACAGTTACAGTACGTTATCAAATATCAATACATCCAATGCTTGCTTGCTTATATGTATAAGCCAAATTTGAAGATTTCATGCCTTGAGTCAGGAGGACAGTATGGTTTTCTGGCTCCTTCTATGTGATCCCTCCAAAAATCCCTGCAATTTGCCAATATCTGAGACAAGTCTGCATATTCCACGCTTTAAACCTGAGAGATATTGTGTACAAAGTGCCATCTGGGGTGATATATTACATTAACAGTCCTGTAAAGCCTGATATCACATTTCATGTTTCACTGCTCATCGTAGACAAAATATTTCTACCTGTAACCCTATGATATTCTACTTTATATAAATAAATGACTTTGCTTTGTCTCAGACAGACACTACTTAAGTAATGTAACTGTATTAAACATATTTTACTTTTAATACTTAAATTGTTGTGACATCATTTGTGTGTCCATGCAAATATTGACAAATCCTTTAAATCAAAGTAAAGCAGGCAATTTATCCTTTTCCATATATTATCACATCATCCATATGAATTTACAATAAACTCACACCAACACACTCCTATAAGACCCCAGGGGAGAAACACAAGATAGACTTAGGATTAAAAGCATAAAAACACATCTACAATAATAAGTATCAGAGATAAAAATAAATAAATACAAATCCTAAAAACGTTCAAGGTGTGAGATTGTACATCCTTAAAAGTCATGCATTTAAGAAACTAGTTTAATCTTTTTGATTATGAAGGGTTTTATGTAGGACCAGGACTGCCATAATAAAAAAAAATATATATATATATATATAAATAAATAAAAGTATGAATAAATAAAGAAAAGTATGAATAAATAAAGAAAAGTATAAATAATTAAAT
Organism: Forbesichthys papilliferus; assembly: GCA_025399855.1. Lineage (NCBI taxonomy): Eukaryota > Metazoa > Chordata > Actinopteri > Percopsiformes > Amblyopsidae > Forbesichthys > Forbesichthys papilliferus. The sequence continues at coordinate 148,167 of JAODOY010000001.1, read as the reverse complement.
AAATATAAAAATAATTGAAAAAAGAATTACATTTTTGTATTAAAAAAGGCTATTTCTGTATTTTTTCATGTAATTATTTATTTATTTGTGCATTTCTACATTTATGTATTTAATTATTTGTACATACATTTATTTATTCTTAAATGTATACATTATTTTATGTATGTATTTATTTATCTATTTATTTATTTATTTCTGTATTTCAACATTTATTTATTTCCGTATTTCCTTGTTTTTTTTCTCCCGTATTTCCGTGGACGTAAATGTTAAGAAGGTAGGCTGTCCTACCTCAGACCACAGCCGGATTGGTTATATGGGTGTGTTTGGAGCTACTACTAGCTCCAAAGTCTAGGTTACCTAAAACGAAGAAGAAGAAGAAGAAGCTATATACCTATGTCAGCGCCGCTACTTGTAAAACTACGTGTAGTAGTAGCGGCCGTGGCGACGCTGTTTTCTGAATCAAATAGCATTTCAGTAGCGAAGCTCTTTAACTGAGCAAGTAGTGCAGTAGCGTCCACAGAAGCTACATTTTCCCAAGCATTTCTGAATCTGCAGCTCAAGCTTAAGTCTGATACAACTGCTAAGAATCAGTATGCCATCATGATGCCATCACATAAACGGACATAGGCTACATGTGTAGCCGACAAAAGCACTTCAGTATGATGGTCGGTGATGCCGTAGCGTAGACGTATCACTGCGCTGATGCCCGAGACTTGCAGGGGATTGAGGAGGAATACAGATAATACTGAGTTTACGTGATAGAAAGAACAGTGAGGGCAGAGAACACAACTTATTGTTTAATAAGCAGTTGAACTGAACAGTTTTGCCGTTTATTTGTTTGACTTACACTTTTGAATGTTGGTACAATAAAATGTATGAAAAAAATATCTTAAATGTACCGGTAGTTAATTAACTTTGCAGTGTTTCTTGGGGGTAGCGTCAGTGTAGTGGAGCTTCATTTAACGCAGAGTAACTGGTAGCTCAGCTCTCTACATTTTCAGTGTAGCTTGCCCAACACTGATTTTAAGAATAAGCCATATGCATTGCCTTGAAACTGATTTTCTTCAGTGGGCGGGCGAACCGGCAGAATATAAGTCCTATACTTACTGGCTCTTTCTCCGTGAAAGCAACACCAAACATCCAGTGTTGAGAAGTAATAAACTGTAATAGAGTTGAAGACTACACAGTATCAAAACAATAGAAAAGACAAGAGTTTTCACAAATTCCTCAACTTCCTACACATTTTTGTATACAGTCCCACATTTCGTTTTGGGGAACATTGCTAGACACATAACCCTGGTCGTGTTGAGTATGTAGTGATCGAGACGGCCGCGTCCTAGGCAAAGGGCCGCATGCCACCCGACACGGCAAATATGTTGATGCCTTCTCTCTGGCAATAGCCATTTTATTTAGTTTCGTGTGAGTACAATAGCTTCTTCTTCGACCTATAACCTAGGCTAGGGGCGGTAGTAGTAGCTCCAAACACACCCCTATAACCAATCCGGCTGTAGCCTGAGGTAGGACCGCCTACCTTAACATTTACGCCCATTAAAATACGAAAATAAATAAAACAAGGAAATGTGGAAATACGGAAATAAATAAATGTAGAAATACAGAAATACAGAAATAAATAAAATAATGTTTAAATAAATACATTTATGAATAAATGTATATAAAACTAATTAAATAAATATAGAAATGCACAAATAAATAAATAAATACATACATGTAAAAATACAGAAATAGACTTTTTTAATACAAAATTTAAATTGTTTTTTCAATTATTTTTATATTTATTTAATTATTTATACTTTTCTTTATTTATTTATACTTTTATATATTTATTTATTCATTTTTTATTATGGCAGTCCTGGTCCTCCATATGGTTTGGCTCCTAACTTTAAACATGTTTGATGAAACCTTTTTTAAAATGTATATCATAAAATAGTGTCAAAGGAATTGTGCAATCTGATTTGATTACAGCACACACCACACCCAAGGGTTAGAGTTGTAATAAATGAAAAAAAAAATCACAAATAATACACTTTAAACAATAATGAATTGCACTCACCCTCAATTTTACAGTATTCCACAATCAAAATACAAAGAATATACAATCATTAAGTAATTGTAATATTTGGTAGTGATATGAGTCATTATATCACCCACACATCTTAGTGATATGGGTGAAATCAGTGGAATTAAAAACATCTTCAAACTTTACATTTAACAATAAGCTTGGTCCAATATCCAAATATAAAGTCATAGACGTTGGTGTGATAGAATGAGGTTAAAGGCGTGTATAATTTAGCAACATAAAATTAATAGGCTATAGGTGGACTTATGTTCCTGTCAAGCTCACTGCTATTTGTTTCCACTAGGTGTCACTCAGGGCACGGAGTAAAACATCTAACACAGCAAAGAATTTCTTCAATATTTTAATTGGTCATGGAATGTGTTAATTGTCCACTCATTGGTGATTGACTGGGCCTGTCCTTTTACTAAACTGTAAAACTGAGTTCTGGCATATGTATAAAATCTCAAAACAGATTGGGTACATTTTAGAGAACATTTTCTATTCGTATAATA
>JAODOY010000001.1:130004-145478 GCA_025399855.1 Forbesichthys papilliferus | reverse complement strand
ATATATTATAGAGAGAGATAAAGTGTGTGTGTAGGTGAGAGAGAGAAAAGAGAGAAAGAGAGAGAGAGAAAGAGAGAGAGTGAGTGTGTAGGTGTGTGTGTGCGTGTGTGTGCGTGCCAGAGAGGCTCTGTGTGAGAGACAGTAAAGCAGTGTACACCTCAGAGTTACAGTAAAGCTGGAGGGGCAGAGGATCTATTTCAATAACACTCCTACACACCCTATGCTGCTGGGAGACTGGTGTCAGAGGTCCCGTGTTATTGGCTGATTTCTGCTGGTGGAGGCTACACTGTGTTACAATATTTGATGTTTAGAGAAATGTTTCATATTTAATCCTTGACATACTTATACATGCTGTTATTCATTAATTATTTCTCAAAAATAAATGGTATTGCTGTGCAAAGCAACGTATTTAGTCTCAGTTGAATGGCTAGCAGAAATGGATTTGATTAATTTACACATACTGAAATACACATGTGCTAAACTCTCTGAAACATTCATGGTAAACCAGTTAATGAATTACACATTTCCTGTTAATATGTTTCAATCCAGATTCCTGTGAGAAATATTTTGTGCACCATTAAAAATAACATGTCTTTCTAACCCGCCCTCGGACTTGGGGTAAACGGGGTTAAATGAAAAAACATAGGCCTGTTTAAAATTCTGTATAAGCCATAATCGGAATTAGGAGCAAAGTTATCCTTAACAATAATCTTGTAACGTAGAAAGGATTTAGAACGATTAAATTGTAAACACAGCGCAGGCATATCAAAACACTGTAATGTATGTGTATATTATGTACAGACACACACACAGCTATGATATTTAATTCCTAATGTGTCCTAAGAATACAAAGGATCAGGAAATTAGGACACATTTAATAAATCATTCTTAAATTTAGATAAGGGCACACACACACAAGCACACTCAAGCACACACACGCAGAGAAATAGTGTGTGTGTGTCTGCGGGGCAATGTAACATGTAGAGCTCCAGGCAGCATGAGATATATAGATTTGATATGAGAATGACCTACTTCCTGTGCCCTGAAAAATGATTAGTCTTCCTTCGCTCTCCTATGCACAGCTTCTTTCTTCAGTGTTTGAGATGGCAATGGAGATATAGCATTGTTTCTCAAAGAGGGGTTCAGGGATGGGGGGGATTGGGGCGACTCAAGATACTGTTTGGGGCCATGACAGTATTTAATCATTACATATTTTATTTTATGATCATTTCTTTTATCGTCTTTAATCAAATATCATTTTCTATGTATTCAGTGGTGTTTTTTCAGTTGTTCTTAGGTGCACTTCTATCATTTGAAATGGCACAGTAAAAATCTAGTAATGGAAATAAATTGTATATACTCGCACGAGGTGGACAATTCACTAGTATCAGATGTTGGAGCTCTGTCACAGAAGAACAAACCCAGCATTAATGGCATAATGCAAATAAAATTAATGACAAATGGAGAAACAGCCAGCCACAGCCACTGTTCAGCTCCATACAGCTTGTCCAGGGAGAAAAAAGAGCGAGGCTGATATTTACCTCCACAGAGAGATGGGGGTGCTACTTGACCTTTCACAGCCTCACTGCTCTAAGTCACCCACCCCTGTTAACACAGCAGGAGGGATGCATGGGGGCAGGTGGACTAGGCATGTGTCAGACTTATCCATCAAAAGCAAACATGTTCAATCTGCAATTAGAAACACATACACACACAAATACACAATGGTGCATGCGTGCGCGCGTACACTCGTGCATGTGACCAGTGTGTGCACATGCGTGAGTGTGCGCATGTTTGTGAAATTTTTTGACCTTCATAATCAAAACTCAGATGTATTAAAGAGGGACGCACATTCTATGCTATTATTTTCACAACAAAATTTATTAGAAGAATAGTGGTTTTGAAAGGAAGGTTCTAGCATCCAGTGAATACTACCTTATACAACATTATAGCAGAAATGTGTGGCAAAAATGGCATTTTTTTTCCTAATTCAATATAACATAACCCTTAAAATATTTGACACATGCACAAAGACAGGTTTCCAATCAGCCTCGCGTTCAATGTGAATAAAATAAAAAATACGAAAAACAAAATAAACTGATCACAGAAAATCAAAAGCTTTTCTTTTTTGTCTAAAAGTCACAGACATTAAGAGACAGTTAATTATTCACCGGTCAGCTTTGCGTTAAAAACAAAGAGAGAGAGAGAGAGAGAGAGAGAGAGAGAGAGAGAGAGAGAGAGAGAGAGAGAGAGAGAAACAAATTGCAACAAAGTGCAATCAAACTAAAACCAATTATTGTAATCATTGTTAAGTGCTCATAAACAAAGACATTGATCACATAATGCTAATAAATGAATATAAACCCACCTCACAAGGTACAAAATAAAAATCTAAACAAAAAAATACATAAGTAAAACGTACATTATGAGAAAAATATTTTTGAAATTATACATATTTTTTGTCAAACTGTAAACAGTATTTATTGAAAAAATGAGGTCCATTGTGGTATTTGGAGAACCTGTGTGTAATGTATGTGTATTTGTGCATGTGTTGCGTATGTGTGTGTGCATGCGTGTGGCACAGCCCACTTGGGACTAGCCAAGGAAATGGGCCACAGTTGTTCCCATCTGGACCAGAGGAATGAGGTATATTGTCAAACCCAAAGTAAATGTTCAGAAACCACCTTAAATGGTGGCAAGGACACCTTGCCACCATTTAAGATGCCAGGAAAGGTTCACCAGAACAAACACGATACTTCCTGATACGCCCTGATACGCACTTTGTGTCGACCCAAATGTGAACCTCTCTCTGTTACTATGAACACAAATCTCAGGAATGTATAAAGCCTTCTAATGTTCGCAAAGAGAAAACAAAACAACATGTTCTTTAAATCTAAGTCACTAAGCATTTCAATGTAGTCTAAGATACACACAATATATAGCAAGGTCCCAACCAATTTCATGCCCAGTGAACAAACATCTTGATAATGGGGAGAAGTTTCAAGATAAAACGTTCAAATGCTATAAAGAAACAAAGAAGCCACCAGATTCATACAACTCTACTGTGTTTTCATAGTGAATACAGTGACATAACGCCATTATCGGTGTGTAGATGTGACGGTGTGCAGTCCAATGGGTAACAAAAAGCAAATACAGTATGCCACATTCCGTGTGTGTTTATACTATGCTATCTTGCAAATGAGCATTCAAAGGCTTAAGGTGAACTCCACACTCCACATGTCTGGACAGATTGGTGGCCTCACCACATTGTGTGGATTTGTATGTAATAGTTGGTGTTTATAGTAAGAATGAGACAGCTCCATAATATGATGTAATGCCATGGCCCCCAGGAATGACCCTGAGGGCAAACTGACTCTGCATTCATGAACTGAGATAGCTTTAGCTTGACATTCATATGAGACGTAGTAGTCCAGAGTTCAAAAAGAGAACAGAGAGAAAAGCAAGGCTAACGGTGAAAGATCCACTAGAAATTGGAGACCGGAAATAAAAAATACTTTCTGATCAAGTTCGATGTTGGCAGTCATTTTCATCGTCTTAAAAACAGGCTAATGTTAAGAAACCGTAATTAAGGTGTAATCACTGCTAGGCCTCAGTGGAGCTTACAAACCTGAATTAGAGTGAGAGCAGTGTTGTTTAAGTCCCTGAGGATGTCTGGGTAATGTAGTTTGGATGTGTAAAATCTAAGAAAAGGGCAATATCGCAGAGTTGCGATGCTTCAAACATTTTGATGTTCTTCTTTATAAGAGAACAAATTGATTTAGGTTTATTAAAAATACAGCTATGGGGCTGCAACATGGTTGTAAAGCAAATAAATCAAAAGAGAAATCTTTAACACAGATTCACATTCATACAGTAAATATATTTTGTTATTTTTCACAAGAAATAAAGACTTAAGGAGCTTTAGCCAAAGTAAAATAAAACCTCACCACAAAAGCTGTTGAATTGACAAACAAAACACTAAAAAACACTCGACTTTTAGGAAAAGGGAGCCAAACTTCATATTCAAAACTGTTGTCTCTTCTGCAGACATCCAAAATAATGCTTTTGGACTAACCAGCCTCATTAAAACCGAAGGACTGATACAAGGTTTATGTACACCAGCATGCAAAAATATTGAGGGTTAAACGTTAACAAAATGTCTATTCTCTCAGTCGGCATAAATCTCAAAATCATCTGCCTGTATACATTTAAAGTTACCTTTTCTAAACCTACCCACAGTGCCTTCAACAAACAGTCCATTGAGAAAAAGACAAGGCAAGATTTGATGGGTAAAGAGGGTCTATATACAACTGTCATCAAATTGGTCATATTCATAAATATACTGTCTTTACAGGGTCCATTTATAAAATCCCTCAACATCCACTCACCCCCTCCCAGGAATTAGGCTTAATAAGGTTTTAAAACACTACACTACACTAGTTTTCTACTACTCTTACTAGAACAAAAGTGGTCCGCCCCTTTGCACTACGCTACATCATGGATAAATACAAGCAGATACAGAAAGGGGAAACACCAAAGCCAACAGGCATGAGCAAACGGAGCGTTCATTTACCAAACATACTGCACTGGACTTATTTCTATTTGTTTTCCCTGAATTATCACCGGAAAAGGCTCATCCTTTTCCTTTTTCAAGATAAAGCACACAACATTAGAGATATATATATATACATATGCATTTGTATCTGTGTGGGACTTGTATAGATATATCTATGTGCACATATAGAGCATATCTTTTTCTTAAATATGAGGTTAGTTGTGTTAGCGCTTGTTATACATTCAGTTTTAAACAATGATAAAGTGGTTGAAGGTATCGGGGGGTTGCATGGCTTTCAAATGAGTTAGGATTAATTATTTTAGCAAAGCAACTTGAAGTAAATGAAAAAAAAGTTACTGCCATTAGATTAACCAAGTTTTTGTGAAATAGGCCTCTGCCATTCCAATGCTCTCGATTGTTGACAACATCCTCTCTCCACATCTCAGTCCTCAGACACAGACACATTGGGCTGTAAACTATAAGGAGAAAATGCTATGTAACCACCACCATATTAACAAAGTGACAGGGATGCGTTACCTTATGGTAAGCCATGATGGACAACATCTAACAATATGTGGAGGTTGTCAAGGTTACATTGAGTTATTTTCTGAGGTATTCTGTGTTGTACTTTTTTATATATTGTTGTACACCAAAAACATAATGATGGAGGATTTTAACAACAAAAAACAACTCAAATAATCTACACAGAGAGCTACTATACCAAAGTCAGGTGACATCAAACTTTCACTTGGGAAAGACAGCTCTGTAACGTCAATGGACAACTGGGTGATCGCTCAAGTTTATCTCGAGGGAGCTCAGTATGCATTCCCTGCTAGAGATAGTTACAATCCTCGCTGTTTATAAAGCACTGGAAAAAAGATATTTGGATAAAAATCATATACAGACTTTGTTAGTATAAACAAAGGACTATCATGGAGCCTTTTATGTGACATTGTTCCGGCTTGTTCATGACTATGTCTCATCTTTGGCCAGCTCATGTAAAGCACAGACTATTATATTTAATGTATATGAGAGCTTGGCAGACAACTGGTTGTTGATCCATTCACTCCTGACTGTGTCTGACCTATTGACTGTGCTCATGAGATGGACTCGCTTCAACCTCACTATAAATACAATATAACTGATGCAGAAATCGCATGTAGACATGACATGACAATAGGGAAATCACCATATGAACGCGGAAGGCCTGTCAAAGGAGAAAGTCATAATTGAACAGTGGAAACAATGCACTGGGATTTAATGAGGTATGACTTGCACAAAACCCTGCTGCCAGCCACATCACTGCCCAGAAAGAACGGAAACAGCACATGCATTGTACAACATAAACAGACAACCCTCTAAAGAGCCTTGATGCAGTTGACCATAGGTATGGTTACAGTGTCTTATGGCTAACAATAATGACTGCCAGTTCCTACTGAGCAGGGAGTGCAACATAAGAGGTTGACAGTGGGTTCAACAGTCTGAGAAAATCCTTTTCCCCTTTGGAGATTCACTACACCCTACTGTACAATTCTTGGCTTCACTGCCCACAGACGCTGCTTGGATGAGACATGCAGAGAGAGAGAGTGAGAGAGAGAGAGAGAGAGAGAGAGAGAGAGAGAGAGAGAGAGAGAGAGAGAGAGGTATGTGTGCGGAGGGAAGGGCTGAGCACAGTAATGACTTTTCATCACAGTCAGTGACAATAAAATCACAGAATAGTTACAAGAGCTGCCAAAGGGAATGTATGTCTGCACCGTCCGTAAAAGGACCTTGCACGGCGGCACAGGCCACCCCACATGCAGGACGGGGCCAACGTTTGAGTGACAGGGCAATCAGGAATCTGAAATGTATTTTGAAGAGAGAAATAAATAAACAAGACACGCTGATGGTCAACAAACAATCAGAGAAAAGCGTCTTGTGGAAATGCCGGAGGGTGGCATGACAGATCACAACCCACTAACATGACTCTCCCATCGCAAAACATTCACCTGAAGCGCAAAGCTTCAGGGCCAGCACAGCCGATGACAATTACAACTGTTCGAATCGAGCTGAACTGGCGACCTGGGGTTAGTGGTCTCCCCACTGGCGATTCCACAGACTGAGGTAGCAGGTACAACAGAGACCATCTTAGAAACGAGCAGACCACAACCGCACATCACACATTTGCACACGCCTATGCTGCTAAACAAATCTGAACCACAATGAATTCAATACATTAAGAATGCTGAATGGGTTTTACTGTATGGTGAATGTCAGCTCGCCAATGCTTGGCCAAACTTTCCTTTTGTTTAAATGACCTAACATGCATTGTTAAAAGAAGCATAAATCCTCAAAAGCAGGCTGGATATATCCCAACAGTTAGCTTCTGGTCCACTGTATTCTACAGAACAAGTATTTATAGTGTCTACAATGTCAAAGCAGAGCGATGCCAGCTGCCATATACTGTAGTCGGATCCTTATAGGACCAGAAACACCTCCACAACATAACCATGCTACAAGATTGTCATGGCAACACACAAGGGCACCCCATTGAGAGTTTTTTAATACATAGCAATCTAAATTTCCTTTTCAATCTGCACGTAAAAAAATGCTCTCCCTACTTTTAAAGTGGATTTTAGATTAACTTGGTCAACCTTTAATAGCAGCTGATGGGGGCAGAATGCCAGAGTGGTTCCAGTAAAAGGCTGTTGTTTAACTGCGCTGTGCGGGCGGGGAGAGCAATCTCGCGTGGCCTTTTATTCTTCTCTACTTGTGATCCTCCTCCTCAGACACCGTGTTGCGTCGTGTCTGCCTGTGTGCGACGGCTCCACTGAGACGGAGGTGTGGATCTAGCACACACTTCACTGGGAGCTGCCTACAGTATAGGAGGCTTTCACTGAACGACCAAATTAGGGGGTAGGGGGAGGAGATTGCTGCTGACGAATGTGACATTAACTCTGATTCCACATCCAAGGCTTCACTTCGGTGCTTTGATTGAGTGGGGTCAGGAAACCAGCAGGTCATTATTCAAAATTAAGAACTGAGACGCAAAACGCATCCGGATTGCGGCTAGGGTAATCTCCCGGCCCGAGAGGTTGTGGGTTCAATCGCTACCTTGACTACCTATAAGCTTTCTTGAGCTCTACCTGATACTTAATAATTTGCTTTGAATAATTATGCTAAATGACACAAATGTAAATAAATGAAGTCCTGTTTATAAACTAATCAGTTTGGTCAAATCTGTATATGTTAGTGTATAGAGATATACAGTATTTTGAGTGTCATGGGAGAGATTTGTCACAAGACAAGTACTTTCATTGGTATAACGTAGACATTCTATATGTTCATGGTTAGAATTCAAAGTTCCATTTACCAATGCTGAAGCTGTTAATAACAGATTCAAATATTTGACGGGACCAACGTAAGATGATAGATACTTGTGTTGATTGCTGCAGCACAGTATTGTTTGAGAGGTGCGTCTGGCCTTTATGAACCACATAGATTTAACTTCTTTCAACAGAAGGCTGCTTGGAAACCACTGGTATTGTGTGTTAATAATTACACATCACCTGGCATACTCACATGGCATAAAGATGAGAGGCTTAGACAGTCTTTCAATCCTACTTTAAATTTCACTTAACAAAGGAAAATCTTAAAAGAATATGCAAGAGCAAAAGGTATAAAGTGGTGAGATTGAGCATTTTCCTTGTTAGGGGTGGTTAAGGACAACTAAAACAGGTTAACATTAAACATTACAATGGTTCCCTACAGAGGCAATGCTGCTGTGCTGTATGCCTCTAGACAAAGTCACACCCACGTACTTCTGAAAGAGTGACAGCAGACGCCATATTCATAATTGTACATATAACCCGCCCACACAAAGTGTGGTTACCTGATGAAGGACCCTGCGTGTGTGCGTGTGTCTGTATATGTGTGCTATGCTCTTCCTGTATGTGCTGGAGAGAATACATCATCGCATTCAGAAAGCAATGGCGTTCTTAAGATTTTCACTCTTCTTTGTTAAGATACAAAGATTAGAACAAGAACTATAAACAATAACGGGTATTTTTAAAAGCTGCTCCCATCCGTTACACTTTAAATCCTTAACAGATGTTGCATGTGTGTGTGTGTGTGTGTGAGATGTACAATCAGCTGCTTGGACGTGGTTGGACCTGAGGAATAAATGACAACCAGATATGCAGCGTGGAAACAGAACCTACAGCAGTAAGCTCTGCCAGAGGAGGCGGGCGGAGGGCGGCCATATACATACAATTAAATGTCCTATAGTGCACAGCATATGTGACACAGGGAATAGGATGTGAGGTTACAGTAGTTGCTCTTTAGCGGTTTTCTTTAACATGTTTTGGACAAGCTCTTACACTGGCAAAAAAAAAAAACATGAAGAAATGTAAAATAAATAAATATATTCATATGTACGTACTGTATATCACTATTTTTCATATAAAGGTACATTTATGAGTAGGTATCTTTGTTGGAATGCAGTGTATAAAGATAGACTTTGACAGACAGTAGATAAAAGGTTAACTTGTCCACCTGTCCCACAATCGCCCCTCAGGGTCTCGGATCTATCTGGGTGTGAGAAAGTAAAACCCCTGTTAAGTTACAACAACAAAAACACAACCAAAACCCCCAGCAAACAAAGAGACCCATCTGTCTTTTTCAAAGAGCAGGGTGTGCCCAACCTAATTCTTGATTTATGTCCTGCAGGGTGAAACCAGATCACTGAATCCCAAAAATTAAAGTGAATAGAGTGTGGCTGGCATCACTCATATCCTCCCACCAACATCACCCAATGTTAGGCACTGAAATATCAGTAACCGCTATGTGTGTGCGTGTGTGTGTGCATGTGAGTGTGTTTTTTGAATGTGTTGTCAGAAGACCTACCACAAGGTTTTGTTGTTGTGAAAAAAAAGTTGAAACAGGGTGGCAAATATTGGTCAGTCAGACACACAAAGACAAGATAAACAAAAAGATTTTTTTTTTTAAGCTGTCAGAGGTGGATACTATATTTCCCAGAGTATCGTCTATCCCTTAACCAGGCTTTCCTGGGAAGGATAAATACAATTATGAGGCACGGAAGGAGTGATGTTTCCGAGATTGAGGTATAGTACTTGGTCAATGCCAGCCAAGCTAATATATAGTATTTATAAGCGTAAGTCTACATTACATCTAACGCAGGTAGTTCAGTATGCGTCATTTTCCGACTGACTAATATTGCTGCCCTTCTTTTGCTCTATCCTGAGACATTTACAGTACTGAAGGCTACTTGTGCAAGCCGCATCAGAAAACGACTGGCGTTCAAATGCAAGCAGCATAAATGTGGTGAAAACATAGAGAAACAGTCTATTGAAAAGGACTGAACATGGTGAAATAATCATATCCTTAGACTACATTTGTTGTGTGTGTGAAAGTTTATGTGTATATGTATGTATATATATATAGTCACATACATACAGTATACTGTATATAAATAGATGTATAGTGTCTGAAGTATATAATATAGTATAATGTTTCTTTGTGAGGCTCAGTTGCAAGGAGGAGGACTCTACTGGACAGGGGGATCCGTTAACCACAACTAGAAGCAATCCATGAACCCAATGAAAGAAAACAATCAAATGACATGAAATAAATACATTGTAAATGGCATGCACCTCAACAGACAACACTGGTCTTTTCTCCAATATGAATTTTAAAGCAACGATCAAATCAAAACTAGAAATCATTTAGAGATTTGTGTGAGTTATGCAATATCCGATTGTTAGTAATAAAAGTGCGCCACTGTGCCACAGCAGGACGGTTCCATGCTTTACATGCATTACATGATATGAGCTAAGAGGCCCAGGGCCACAAAGACCGTTGTTGTTTTTAGGGGTAGGATGAAGGGTGCGTATCGTTGGGGGAAGGGCACACTGTGCCTGCCTGTGTTTCTCTAATCAGATTCACAGCTCGCTAAGTCAGCGGCTATTCTGCCTTTTGTTAAAGGTTTCTTCGTATGAATTGCTTTAACATCAACATTGCTATTTACATATTTTTACTAAACCAGTGCATCTTTTTCAGTCTGACCATGAATACTATTTAATGCACTGGAAACCCTTTTAGACACTTTAAATGCTCTGCATTGTAAACGTGTTTGGTGCATTTTATGCTTGTCTTATGCGGTTTGGGGGTTTTCCCCAATTAGCTATGCATACAGCCAATCAAGCCAAGGGAAGGTCAAATCTTCTGAGTCTTCAAGGTCAGATATTCTAAAGCAACAAAGGACAAATAACGATTGTATACTATTTAAGGTTATTACATGATTATACTTCATAATGTTTTATGCAGATTCATTCATAAATGAATATGAGTTTGATATATCTGGCTCAGGAATATGTATTTTGATACTTTCCAAATAAACTGGGATATTTTCAATTTCCCAAACTCCACAATCAGCCACAAGCTGGTGCATGCCATTTCAGGAGGTTAACAACATAAAAAAAAGAGATAAATAAAATGTACAATACATTTTAAAGGAGTGAATCATTATTTCATCTCAGTTGAAACAACAAAGATGTACAAGTTGCAAGGTAAAATCTCACAGACTGGGTGAGCACCAGGCAGTGTTCAGAGCGCTAAAACATTTACTACAGACAACATAACCAATGAGCATCCAATATATGACTTCCTAACAGAAAACATTGAAGGAGAAAAAAAACATTTTCTTCTGTAGATGGTCGTTTTTTCCCTCGTGTGTTGTGAAGTGTTGATGACGCTTTACAGGCCATTAGAGGGGACATAAGAACTGATTACACAACATATAACATAACTTGTATAAGCTGTCGACCAGTGTTTTCAATAAAGAGGTAATCAAGAGGAAATAAGGGCATGTTTGGGTCCAAGCTGGAGCTTTCTGAACATCTTCAGACACTAAAGTTTTTGCTGCCTTCTCAGTCCTTTAGCATCAAGTCTCCTCCCAAATCCACACTATTATGAAGATTCTGTACATCCAATACATAACCTCAAACATCTGTCGCACTCTTTTTATAATAATTGAAAAGTGCTATTGTAGAATAGTCAACCAAACTTCTATGCCAACCTATTATTTTCCTTATAGTTTAGACACAGTCTTCTGGCTATCAACTGCAGAGCTGCTAAACTCCATCATAGCCTGGCAATATGTCCAGTAAGTAGCATGTATGAGGTGTATGTTGCCCTCCTGCTTTTAACTATAGGTCCTGCAGGAAATATTCATGTAGGGATCCCACATTGTCTTGTCTCAGTTACCCTGAGTTCAAAATGAGGAGAAAAACAAAAAACTAACACATCCAGAAATGTGGATTGGCTATTACAACATCACCGTTCAAATAATTTACAATATATTAAATCTGCCTTCACTTCCCCGCCCCTTGATAAACCACCCTCCCTCCACAAAACAACCCCCTTTTCCACCCAAAACTGACGCCACTATAAATGCACATTGTTGAACTGCCTTGTAAAACTAAACACAACTCATAGAAGAGGGAGACATAAGCAAAATGCATCAGCTAAGGACCTTCCTCTTAGCTTGATTAGGGAAATAAGTGTTGTCATTAGCTGTTACAGTAACTAGTGATGCTTAACTATGTTAGATATAATGTGGGAATGGAAAGTTGACTATCAACTGGATACCAGCAGGGTTTCACGTTTCTCTTCCTGGAACACAACAATCTAGTTCTGGATTTCAGTTAATCAGATGTCAGTCAAGGGACTAGCAATGCCTGTCACCAATTGAAGGAAACCATCTAGGCTGCTCCAGCATTTCAGGATTAGCAGTGAGACGCTAACGGAGGTTCAGGACAAAGCAGTCCACTGTAAGAGCTGATCCAGAATCAGATCAGCCCCATATCTCAAGGTCACTAAGGGGGCACAATAGCCTCCTGAATCAGATTATGGATCAGCATCTCTGGGCAACTTGTGACTCCAACCTGTTGCAGGGTTGTGTCTGGGCTTCAGTGACAGACCATAATAAGTGCATGATGCTAGGGCAACAATGCCGAGGTAACCTACAGTCTGTAAGGGCCAGACCCAAAGTGTAGTGCAAAAGAAAGCAAAACAAAATAAACAAACAAAAAATAATAATAACAGAAGACAGAAGAAAGAAATATATCCTAAATTAAGTCAGTAGTATCTACAAAACTCACAAACATGCATCCCTGAATGACTTGTGTGTCTTTTACGTTCAAACGGACGGGTTAATGTTGCTTTCATTCAAATAGAGAATAGCAGAATATCTAAGGAGGCAAGAAAGGGCTTGGTGTTAAAGCATAATGGCTACCTGGCGATAAGAGGATGGGTTTTGATTTCGAACCCTGGGGAGAAATATCAATGGCATGATACAATTGGCTTTACACATAATAAGACAATTGACTTACCAACTAGTACCTCCATGAGAAAGAGGAGGTGTTAAGGACTTTTAAGTTGTCAGTTTGTTTGAATGGGGTTAACCTTCAACCTTCCCTCTCATTATCCCTAGATTCCAGTGGTCCATAACCCAACTTGCATTTAGAAGCAAAAATGGGTCCGCTTATCAAGTTCAACCAAGAGGGAGTTGGTTTGTGGGTCAGGGATTATCAGCATGCTTTAGAAAATGTCATCAATTGTCATGTTACTCATATCTTTAGTAGCATTTGTTGAGCCCCTGAATATAAAAGCTTAACAAATGCAAAAACCAGCCTAATAGTCATGTCTCTCCAGTTTGATTCAAGAATCCTTATTATCCCTGCATTTGTGCTCACCCAGATACTGCAAAGTACAATTGGCACAAATAAAGCCCCATTTGTTTTCAAATTATTTTAGTCACTTGTCTGAGGTGTATAAAGTGTTTTTGTTGTTTTGTAATTTAATTTAAGTGATTTGTTTCAAATTGTCATCGTCATCATCCTCATCATCATCATCATCTTCATCATCATCATTCCATTTCAATTGTCTTTGAGGTCAGCAGCTACCAGCAGCGGCCCTTCTTCTCGCGTGGCAGTGGGTGTGTTCTCCGAGTCAGCAGTGGATTCCTGGCCACCTCCTTCCATCCTCATCATCAGCTTGAGCTTCTTCTTTGGGGGGTTCTTCAGGGTTCCCATTCTCTCCTTCACCTTGTACTCCAGCGTGCTGTGCGGGATGCCGTAGATATTCTGGGCCTTGGACACGCTCATCTTCCCGCTCATCACTACGGCGATGGCCTCCTCAAGGATGTCACTGTTGTACTGGCGGTAACGACCCCTCTTCTTTCTCGGTTGCTTGGAGCCAGGGTCTCCTTCCACATCTGAGGTGGAATACGCCGGCCCAGAGGTAGGATGGTCCATATCAGAGCTCCAGTAGTCAGCCGCCCCATCCAGCAGGCCCCCAAGGCTTCCTCCACGGCGATTCTGCTTAGGTAAGATGGCTCTCAACTTCCTGCTCAGGGCGTTTTCCCCGTGGCCGCCGCCCCCCAAACCCAGCCCCCCGTAACCGATTCCATACAGCTCTGAGGCATGGGAGTCCCATGACAAATCCATGCCCCGTACCTGGGGGATCTTCAGGTCCACGGGAGGCGAATGGCCCTGCTCCCGCTTGCTCTCTTGAGTGTGGCCGAGGGTCTTGGAGACTTGGTTGTGGTGGTGATTGTGGTGGAGAGAACCCTTGGTGAAGGCTCCATAGTGGTTGTGGTGGTTCTCCAGGAACAGAGGTAGCTCTTTCAAGTCGCCAAGTGCCCCGCTCAGAGCTCCACTGGCCTGCTTCAACTTCAGCAGGCTGTCCAACTGTGCCTTGCCTCCCCAAGGGGAAGTAGAGCCCTCTCGTCCAAATAGGGAGTGGGACTGCCCATGGTTGAGCAAGCCGGCTGACTCTAGATTAGCCAATGAGAGTGCAGCAGGCTGGCTAAGGAGGCGGTGTTTCTGGCTAAGGATCTCTTCCTTGATGAGCAGTGAGCGGGCCAGTGGAGGCTTAAGGGGTGTGGAGTTCATGTAGTTTGGCCTCAGTCCTTCTTGCAAGTTCCTTGGCAGCAGACTGTCTTCCTCGTCCATGTCTTGGAAGGTGTGATCCTCTCCCAGCGAGCGCCTGATTGGATGAAGAAAACATTCACAAGTGATGAAGTGTAAATATTGTGACCTTGGATGAAGATCACAATAAAAGAGTATTTATTATCACAGCTGTTGTCTGTTAATAATAAGCAATGAATCAAAGTTTATATTCGTAGTTTGATGTCGGTTTTGTGCATTATTCTGAATTTTGTCTAGGCCTGCACAGTGCTAAATTTGACACATTCTTTTTCATTATAAGCTTCTGCTCAAAGGCTCTCAACAAACAGATTCCTTTACTTTTGTCAGACAGCTCATGGTCAGTAGGTTGTTAGCTATAAGCTATGTTGTTTATGCACCACCATTTGATTTATCACTGATACAGATTGCATTTTGGCTATTTTAATATTAATGCATTTATCAGAGCACCAATCCATCTAATAATTAGAGGATAAGAAACTCCATGCGCAAAACACAATGTAGCATCCTGTTGTTCTAATTAAATGGTTTACCCTGCCAAAATACAGACCTATTATATATACAGAACACACCCAAATGTACAGGAAGGGAGGGAGGGCACTAAAACCCCTTGGGGATATAATACAATGTAGAAATGTGTCTGGTGTTTTGTCATTGAGTGTGAAAAGGAACAGAACAGTCATATGCACAGACAAGTCACAATATTACAGTGTTTCTCAGTCCCTTTGGTACATTTCTCAGATCAGAATTGAAGTTCTCAAAACTACTTGTTCAACCTCCACATCATTAAGTCACTTGTGCACATCATAAAAGCAATTTCCCATTGTTTTTGGACAAATTGCAAATGCACATTCACGCAAATGGTTATGTACAATTGTCTGCTGTTTCTTACATTATCAATTGCTTATGGCATGTTGATCAAAATGAAATACA
>JAODOY010000001.1:114298-125122 GCA_025399855.1 Forbesichthys papilliferus | reverse complement strand
ATATATACACACACACACACACACACACACACACACACACACACACACACACACACACACACACACACACACACACATTTGTAGGCCTATTTTGTCTAGAAATGACAGCCCTAATTATTAGCTAAAGCTTTATGGAAAATAACTAACTTGTTGTGGCTAGAGGTGTATTTCACAGTTTTAAATGTGCATCATGAGCAATGAAGCCACTATAGGACGAACACGCTTCAGCACACGCAGGCATTCACGCACATACACACAAGCCGCTGCACTTTTTAGGATGAACAACACACTGATGCACCACTTTGTGGCCTGCAGGGAGTAATGTAATTGTCACTTAAGATTTCTGGACGTACGATTCCATAAATGGTCTGAATTGATAAGTAGGTGACAGGTCAAACACAACATCTGGACGGAGAAATACATCCAAACGCATCTCAAGCCACAATAGCCTGCAATCCTTTCTGCAGTTGTGCGTCCGATGAATTTGCAATAAACCTGCCGCTAAAAACAAGATTAGGAGAGAGGTTGAAACCGAGAAAGCCGGAGAGGTTGAAAGATCAGAGGGGCAAAGAGTAAAATGAATATAATCTCGCAGTAACATCACGGTCTATATCCAGATTAAATCTAGAGAATCAAATACATGTAATGTGGGAGACCAAATAGCAAATGGCACATGAAATAACCATGTCTATACTATAAACGAATCAGTTGTTATTATAAACTTTATTTGATCAATTCTCAAATTCGCTTAATTGCTACAATGGCGATCAAACTCGTCCACTCACTGCATCAAGCATTGCCCTTTCATCGCGTAATCGTCCACAGATAGAGCCCACATAGGCTATAACATAATCCATAAAAATTAAAACATGGCTTTCTTCAACATAATTTACACTGTGAATTACATAGACAGGTTGTCATGCAGTCAGAATATTTCAACAAGTAGCATAGTCTATTAATTCTCGGCACATCTAAACACAGAGAAAGCTTTCATTGTCATTCCCCACCTTCCCCCTAAAATACAAAATAATTTTCTCTGACATTTTCCCCAATGCAGCAATGCGCGTTCCCAAATACCGATTTCGATGGCAACGCGGCAGCGCGCAGCGGTAAAAAGCGCCGGTGTATGTTTGGAGAGGAGAGCGCGCGCTGCTCACCCCCACCAAAAACTGACATCCCGGTGCGCGCACGGGTGCAGCCGGCGGCACCTCATTGGCCAAACCACAACTCCATCTGTGCACGTGACACACCCTGCTTACAATAAATAAACAGCGTTTAAATAGCCTAACATGCAAAATAAGTCCAAACGGCAAATATAGTTAATAAACAGAATCAAATAATAAAAAACTGTGACAACAGAACAATCGGCATCATGTCTGACACTACCCAAAACTTACAAACAAATAAGAAAAAAAAATAACAATTTGGCTTTATGTCCGCTGTGAGGCAGCGAGCGCGAGCCAGCAGCAGCAGCCGCGCGGAACAAAAAATGACAGCTCCGCTCGCGCCCCTCAGGCTCCACATTCTTCCCGGGACTTAACAGCCCGGGAATGTGTCAGGTACATTCCAAAAAACACACAACCGCAATACACGTATACCGCTAAACGAGCTTACCTACACAGTGAATTAGTTTGTGCCTCCACGAGTCAAGCTCCTGCCGAAAGCCGCGCCTCTCTATCGTGCATTGCTGCCTTTTGCACAGACTCGCCATTTTCTATCGGCCCCTCCCGCGGGCGCGCACATAGTGCTGGTGCTTCCCTTGCGCGTACGTAACGTCACTGAGACTTTTTCG
This sequence comes from Forbesichthys papilliferus, assembly GCA_025399855.1. Classification (NCBI taxonomy): domain Eukaryota; kingdom Metazoa; phylum Chordata; class Actinopteri; order Percopsiformes; family Amblyopsidae; genus Forbesichthys; species Forbesichthys papilliferus. Next base: position 123,330 of record JAODOY010000001.1, on the reverse strand, counting down.
ACTGCTAGCTGGGTGGAGTGTATATGAGGGGCACCTCGCGCGCTGCAGCATCGTCCCACCCACTAAAAAGCCCACCCCCAACACCATCACCTCGACCCGGGCCGGGCCGGTCGACCGAAGATGTAGCCTACAGTCAAGCCAAGCAAAGCCTATAGGAATATGTCAACATTCCAGACATCCCAAGCGTTGTTAATATTTCACAGAACAAAAACAGGCTGATTAGGCTGTGCGTAATATTGGGTTTGTTTAATTTAAAGATCTAATACACGTTATTTAAATGTGTAGCCACGTGAATGCTATTGTGTCTTTTATTGAGAGGTTATTAAATTAGGGAAGTTTACAGCAGTCAGGACCTGATCCAAACCCATTTAACAGTCAACAGTTAAAAATCAATTTTAAAAAGCACCGGCAAACACCCTTGGTGTTTATATGCTATTTGACATGTGTTTTCATTTTAATTGTGTTGACATGTCATTATCTATTCAGGTTTTGTAATAACAAAGTTCTCTCCATAAAGTTATTTTGGAAAACTATTTTACGTTTTTAATCTGTTGTCAAAGGGGAATAGAATATGCGTTGTCCTCTATGGCAAATCGATTTCATCTAGGCCTATATGTGTCAAAACCGTTATCAGAATGCATCATGTTTTTGCGCATGGGTGCGCACAAATCAACTCACAAAAAGAGCCTAGTTCTAATCATTAAATTGACACATGAAATGGCATGATATAATAAAAAAGGACCTCACTGCCGTTTTGTAATCCACAGAGATGTAGGCAGCACATAAAATGCAAGGGCAAACGGTTTAATAGAGGAGCACTTTGGCTAATTAAGTAGTTGAACTCCAAAGCAAAGCTCTGCCCTTTCGCATCCGAACGTTCAACGTTGGATGCGGGACGCGTATAACCAATAGGACGCGCGCTTCAATCCTGGTCTAGAGAAGATGCTCAATAGGACATCGGTACATTGGAGAACAGACAAGCCTCATTTGAGCAGCAATTGCCAGGCGACGGAAACGCCGATTGTCTTCGTGGGAGAGGTAGAACTATCCTTTCGTCAGTGATGTAGACACGAAAGATTTCATTTGTTAACTAGCAGGTAAACAGACCGCATCTTTGAGTGGAGCATTCAGGTTCGGTTTCGACTGGCATGTTGAAGCTGGATGAGATGACGGGGTTACATTACGTAGGCTATAGTTACATTACTGTATGCTCTGTCTCTAACTAGACAGCTGGAATGTAACGCATTATTGCTAATAAACAAGCTTAATTTCCCGGAGACACGTTGGCTAAATGATGGTGTTTTGCTCATGTCAATGGTTGTAAGGACAACCTGAAAGAAATCTGCAGTCCTTTGAAATTCGATAACATTTTGGACATTTTGAGGGTTAAATCAACCATCTCCATCGTATTTAGCCATTTGGTTTGTTGCTAGCAAAGACACCCAGTTACTGTATCAAATCAACAATAGCCGCATTATTTGGGCAGAAATTTGCTTTTTAGGCGATGTAAAATGCTTAAATATTAAGACGGTATTTGTGTGTCTGTGTGCCAGCTGATGACTCTGACCAATGACTCTGACCAGGGGCTCCGTCACCTACTCCAAAGGTGAAGAGTATCACGGAGAATGGAAAGAAGGCAAGAGCAATATCCTCTTATTTCTCCATCATTCCTCAGCTATGCTCCTAGATGGCCTAGCCTACTCTTAAAAATAAAGGTTTATTCAAATAATGTAATGTTCTTCAAATCAGTGGTCACCTAAATAACATTTTGACTGTCACAAGAATACTGGAAGATAATTGGTAGTGTATAGGCTAATACAGTAGTTTCCCATTTGGGCACAAGCATGTCTATACATATAGGCCCTATAGTTATAACCTAAACCTATACGTTTATTTTTAAGAGTATAATTGTCTGCCCTCATATTCCGGACCTCATACCGTATAACCTTCATACCTCATCCACTGTTGTTACTCTTTGTTTGTGTCTTTTGACCTCACAAGACCTATAGCCTATTACGGTATTTCACTGTGTTATTATTTCCAGATGTGATCTGATATGTTTTGAGGTTTAATTCCATTACAAATTGTGGGAAATTAGGAAAAATGTTGATCACCAAAATATGTATTATTTTGTTAATAAATTCACCCTAGCCAAAATGTGTTAATGCAGCAGTGATCTGAATGGCTGAGAGGAGCCATATAGTTATTGTTACATCTATTATTAGTAGTAGTAATTTATTTAATTTTAAATAACATTTAATTAAACTTTTAGAAAATATGAAGGTAAACAGTATGTTGTGTTTGCTGTGTGTACTGTAGGTCATCAGCTCAAAGAGGCAAACAAACAAGACTTTTCAATTAATTGGTGCGCTCACACAGATTGTTCTTTATAGGCAGCAAACATACAGAAGCAGTAAATCTGTCAAGAACAGTAGCCACAGGCACGTTTCCAAATGTACCATCTGGTGTCAGCAAACCTGCTGGGAACTCACACCGTCTGAAACAGTATCTTTTTTAAAGAAAACATACACACACACAAGCACACACATACAAAATGGAATACACTAAGGGCAGGGTTTAACAACGAACAAAGGTTTGTCAGAGGGTGTAAGAGAAAGTTGAAATACAGAGCCCAGTGAAACTCAAGTGGCAAAAGAGGAAGTCTAGACCATGAGAGCAGAAAATTGATCATGCCGACGAAGGCAGGTTTTTGTTTATCGCGATATTCATGTCACGGTTACCTGAGATGATTTTGGGTTTAACAAAGACTAGTTCAATTTTGTATTAAAAAAAAAATGCTTTGTTTGCATTGAGCAGATGTTTTTATCCAAAGAACATTTCACTACATTTTTGTATCTACAACTCCAAGATAAAATCCATTAAGTGAATCCCTTGTTTCCTTAAAGTTTACTTGCATATAGGTGGTATGTGTGGTACACGCACACACACACACACTCAATATACAGTAGCATACACCAGGAACACCTGCAGGAATATATTCTAAGGTACACACCGCCACCTAACACCCCCCCACCAGCACCTGAAAGTGACAAGGTGACACCTTCATGCAATACAATGTCCCCTCCACCGTGGAGTGATACAGTGATACAGATGTGTGTGACACACATCTGTATCACTCATTGATAGGCTAGCACTAGACTGGTCTTTGGAGACGACCGAACCAGGAAAACGTTACAACTTCAGCGTTACCTGGGCTACCAATCAGGTTTCTATTCAATGCACTATATTCTGCCCCCACCCCCCTACCCTTTCTCACCATACACCTGCAGGCGCCACTGCCATACACACCCAGTGTCTCTTCATCTTGTAAATGTGTATGGTTCTATGCGTCCACACTGTTTCCTCATGGCAGCTGCTTACACTTTGTTGGATTTCAGCCTTTAGTGGTCTGGGGTTTCACCTCCCAGCTGAAATGGCAGGTTCTCCATCTACACTGTGAGCCTTTTCAGCACAATACTTGGATTTGTTCTCACTAAAATCCACCTGCTGAAGGACCTAATTGTTCACTGTGGAACAAAAGTACTGAGTAATTCCTTTTTGGAGCCTCACACATAGAAACCACATTAAAGTACAGCAAGGCTTTGCCAAAAGGATACGTTATTTTAGTATTATCTTATCAAGTACTAACTGTGTATGTACGTACATGTATGTAAGATGGTTAAAGTGGCATGTGCCACTCATGTGTCTCTAATTAAAAGGTCAGTGTTTACACACAAACAAATATGTCTTGATCTGTAGGCACATGAAATAGAGGTCTGGTTTGATATGAATAAGTCAGTGGCGGAATGACCTAAAGGCCTATCCCTATTGGATTAGAGGACGTAGGCTGGACACAAATACTGACAAAGCAACCCCATATGTTCAATTTTTTCAATGCCTTTGCACTGCCCATATTGATTGACATGAAAGCCACGAAATTTAGCTAAACCCTTATTAGCCACTGTATGACCTGCCATACAGACATGGTTCTATGCCAGACTGACCAATGGGAAAGGAGGAAAGAAAACATCCAATAAAGGGGAAACTTGTATGCTGTATGTGTGTGTGCATGGGATAGGGACTCGTGGGAACCTCTGGTGCTAAGAAGTGTATAAAACATGGAAGTACCAAAACCTGCAGTTCTTACAATGGCCACTTGAGGTTGGCTGCAAAAGGGAGTCGATTCACATTGAAATTTCAAACTTTACAGCAAACCTTAACATGTTTACAGCCTTGTTCACAAAACAGTTTTGGTATAGCTAGTCTCCCCATATGAGGAATGCATTTTTATATACTAGCCATACATTTATCCCATTATAATGTAAAGGGTCGTTACAGGCGGCGTCATGTACTGCAAAGATGGCGATGGCCTGAGACAGCACAGCACAGTATTCAAGCTTGATCTAGAGAAAACCGATGGGTGACGTCAAGGAGGGATTGTCTATTTATACAATCTATGGCTTGGCATCAATCAAATAATTAGCAGGTTATTGACCCTTCTTCAAATCAATAGCGAATGATTGACCATGATTTTTAAACAGGCTACCAGTCAATTGGCCAACCATCAACCAATCAGAACAAGTAAAAGAGTACAACAGACATAAGTGTCATTATGACTCCTTCCTAAGTAATAAACACGTTTCAACTACTGTGACTATTGTTGTTGCACCAAAAGTATTTCCTTATCATTGTCTATGTTTTGTACGGGTGTGAGTGAGATACAAACATATAGTTGTAAATTCCGTCGCAGAGAACGGCAAAACATTCAGATATTGTAACTCCTGCTCTCGTTCCATCCCGACACGATGTCCATCTTCCGTGTTCCATGTGAGCGCAGAATAAGACTTGTAATTTGCAATTCATGTGTAATCATTACCATACGTTTGATTGACTGTCAATGAAAAAAACAATTTTTGTCATTCCGACACATGCTCGTGTGCTTGAACACACGCACACACACACACACACACATCCAGTTACAATGATATAAAAAAAGTTGCCATAAGATGTGCAGTTGTGAGAACTGAGCCAAAGCTCCCATCCAACTCGCCTACAGAAAGCCTGCTGAGATTAACCAGAATCCAGCTCTTCACACAGAGCTGACAGATGGACTGCCTAATTTAGTTCCCCATTAGCCGTGAGAAAGGGAGAGCTGCCTGCCTGTTTAAATCCCACTCCACTGCTACTGCGATAAGACACATCAATGCTAATATTGACAAAAATCCAGGTTTTTTTGTTGAAAATGTCTCTACACATCATATCCATATCTTCTGCTGGCTGACTTCTAAATGTAATGTAAGAATGAATGTAAACTTCTAAATGTAATGTAAGAATTGATGTTAAAGGGTCCACTCTTAGCCCCTCCCCTCACTCAGCTCCTTGAATATGTTTTTCACTGTTGCGCATTCGGTGGAGTCAGGCTCAGAGCTGTGGTGAAGTTACACATTAACAGTAGTTTACTGGTTGAGCTGTGTCCTGTGACGAACACATTGAATGGCAATAGACCTTTTTCCAGAAATGAGTTTAGCCACGCCAATATGCACCACGCCTGTGTTGGGCAGCTGACCCACATGGCTCTGAGCTGACCATAATATCAGAGACGACTGATACATCCAACATCCAACATGTCATTAAGATTTAGCTACCTGATGGTTTCAGTTTCTTATTTAAATCTAGTACTATTTAATTTAAAAAGAAAAAAAATAGTTTACTGCGCGTATCGCTGGGTCATACTGGCGTATACCCACGGCGAATGCTTATCTAATCCATAGCATAGTTTAGTTTTTCCGCATGGCTTCAGGAAATGTAAAGATCTATAGGCTACATCCAGTCTGTCTAGGCAGGATACCTGCTGTCTATGTTGTCTACATGTACCATAACAACATCCTTTCTACGTTTACACAACGAATACGTTTAAAGTGTAACTGCACCCTAAAATTTGTTTTTTGAGCTGTAAACAAAGTAATAGGATTGATCTGTGATGAGACACATCAATGCTGGTGTTAATATTGACAATATTCCTGTTTTTATACAATTCTGCATTTTATGTGCTGCAAACAGAACTACACGTCATATCTGTAAAAAATCCCCCCAGGATCTGGCTGTGTTTTCATCTGTACACTTGGTACACTCATACCTCATCAAATTCAAATGTTAACCTTAATGTTAATGTGGGTCCCCCTCTCAGCCCCTCCCCTCCCCTTACTCAGCTCCTTGATGCATTTTGTAGTGGGTGGAGGCAGGCTCAGAGCTGGGGTGCAGTTACAATTTAAAGTTAGCAGATTTGATGGAGAGACAGTGATTCCAGATTCTTGTTAATCCAACACACTGCGGCGCATAGCAACATTTTGGCCATCTGATTAGTCAGATTGCTTGTCACTCAAACTCTGGCGAAAAGGTCCATTGCATTTTTGGAAAAGCTGACTTCAAACGTGTGCTTCACAGCAGTGGCGCCAAAGGTGGTGGGGATGGAGGGGATACCCCCAGTTTCACAGGGAGCTCAATTGTCCCCTCCACTTTAGGGAAAAAAATGATTATGAAAAAACTTCCGAGTTACTATTGAATATCTAATTGTTTGCCTACTGTGATGACCATCACAGGCCACCAGCATTGGCAAGTAATCCACTATTCAATGTCCCACCCCCCTTGGTGTTGCTGCCCTATACAGTAAGCTATTTGCACCTGGCATGAAGGTTAATGGTGTTTACGATAACAGTGAGAGATATTCTAAAGAAAATAATAACACATTTCTCAAATAATAGTTCTGAAATATCAGAGAGAAGTAGACAGAAATAACTACAAAATGCTTTTGAGAGCTACAGTTGCTTATTCACAATATAATTCCACCGGTCTCAATGCAATCATTAAATTAAGCATCATCAATTTTGACAATCCACGTCAATTACAAACATGTATGCTATAGTGTACAGGTAAAACGATGTCCTTACACAACCGGGTAAGTCAGTAGTACATTGTTGTATTTTAAGATCATGTTTAATTAGGACTTCCTATAACTTTCATTATCTTGGCTTGTTTTAAACATTTGTTTAGAGTGAAATGTTCTTTCAAATGAATCCGAATGTCATAATCGCACTACAGGAAAGCCCAAAGTAAAAAAGAGATTACTGGCCTGTTCTTGTGTGTGTTTACTGTATGCTGCTATCTCTCCTCTTGCTTTTTGGCTTAGAAAAAGCAAAATAATATGACACAAACCCTATTAACTTTGTGAATGTACGTGCACCATTTCTGCATTTTCCCTAAATGCTTGAAATGCATTTCCATAAAGACCCGTACATTGGCCATTTTAGGAAGGGACATTTTTCAGCTAGAGAGCAGTTTACAGCTTTTTAAATGGGTAAATCATTTCTAATGTCATGTATTGCTGACCAGTGATCATGTAGCCTAACCAATATTGTAGTGGCTTTTTCCCACTTCCTTCTGCTGGTTGACTGGGGGATTTGTGACTCATGTTTAAAAGTATTCAATGTCCAGGTTTGTTTTGTATGAAGAAGAATGTTTTAATGGTTGCTTGGCAGGCCGCTGCCTTGTTATGGTAACAAGAAATACAAAAAATAATGTATAAAAAAGGTCTGGAAAATAAATGACTGGGCAAACCTAACATAAATGAAGCTACTTAATTAACAAGGTCAAAAAACGGTCTGCTCCCAGTCAGCAATGCCTCCCCAGCTCCATGACTTTCTCCTGCTTTAACCTCTCCGGGTAGAGGCCACGCCCACTTATCCACCTCCCAAATACACTCCCACAAAGAAAGAATTAGCTTAACAATTAAATTACAGGTATCACATTAGTGCTCCTACAAGTGTTGATAACTACTTGTACAAAACAGTTACGTAATCACTCTCCGGCACTAAGGACGCTTTGGCGACATACATTATATCTTGTGGCACTTGTGGCATGCCTTGTAGCGTTTGACCTTTGTGCTTGAGAAAAGGGTCACAAACAACATCCGCGCCTGTCAAAACCGATTACTTTTCAATATGTGTGACCAACAATTGCTCACACTGACCACTACAACCAGGAAAAAAAGTTCTGTGTGTCACTCACCTCCTGCACCCACTGACTGCACTTTCAGCACAAGATACATTTTGCATTGGAAGGCGGCGGTCCATTGTCCTTCCCAGTTTTTAAATTGCATATGTGTGACCCCAGAATTAGCAAAAGTAACTGAGGGTGCAAAGCTATCAGAGCGATAAACCTGCATAAATGCTTCTTTCACTGTATTTTTTCTGAAATGAACATGTTATTTTGACAGCACTACTGGTAGTAATACATAATTAATAAGTACAAGTATACAATACGGTATAGACATCAAAAATCACATTAGCTGTTATTTACTAGTAACTACCTATTAGTCTATTATAATTTACTAATAATTTAGTGAACAGGTTTTAGCTAATTTACTTCATTCATTCCTACATGTTGTAGCAGGAGAAATACACAAGCTGCTATTTGTCACGCCAGTGTGCCATTCTAATTGGCTTAGGTCCCTAATCTCTTCCTGTGGAATTACCTTCTTGAACACACGCTGGATGAATTGAGCTGTTACCACAGACTGATAGACTGATGCATGTGCCCTGGCCTTTCCAGCAGAGCAACGTGTAAGTGTACAGTAAACATGTCATGCCCTGCACCGTTAACCATTCTGGTGTGCATTACTGGCAAGGGCATGCGGATAAGGGCCTCTCACATCAATTTCATATCTGCCGTGTGTGTGTGTCTACATGGAAGTAGAGCAGGCCTGGCGAGTAGCGTGTCTCCTACAGAATAACAGAGAGGCCCTCCAGAGATGTCCCACATGTGCAGCTGTGAGGCTGTTCTGTCTTTGTGCTTATAAATAGTATTCATTAAATAAATACAATTAATAGGCCTTTTTATCTTGATTGTGTAGCTTGAATTAAATGTGTTTTAGCTGTGTTAATAATAATAATAATAATAAACAACAACAATAATAATAATAATAATAATAATAATAATAATAATAATAATAATAATTAAACTATAATAATAATAAT
>JAODOY010000001.1:88600-114198 GCA_025399855.1 Forbesichthys papilliferus | reverse complement strand
ATATAAGGGTAATTATGTAGCACAACAATATATCAGCTATGTATATCACAACAAAAATAATATGTAAATCAACACACAGCACTGGCCGGTAGTCTTTAACCGACAAACACGAGTAGCGTACAGCTGGCCAAGGTAGTCAAGGCAACAAGGAAGTGACGTCATAACCGAAGAACATTGCATTGCACATTGCATTTAAGTTTTAATTGTGTCCAATAAAATGCGGGGAATATTTTGAAAATGCTATTTGGGATTGCATTTTCATTTGAATTTAGTCCTCTATGGACTTCCATAAGTCTTAGTCTCATGGAGCCTTAAGTTTCACTCATTAAATAAACCTGGCTACATAGCCGGTCTTAGTCTCATGGAGCCTTATGTCTCATTAAATAAACCTGGCTACATAGTCATTCTTAGTCTCATGGAGCCTTATGTCTCATAAAATAAACCTGGCTACATAGTCGGTCTTAGTCTCATGGAGCCTTACGTCTCCTCCGCTGTCTTTGAGGCCCACTATGTTGGAGTGCTGTGCCAGTTGGACCACAGCATCCAGCGGCAGTTCCAGCCCTGTGTTGGCCGGCACACTGTAGAGCACAAGGGGCACCGGGCTACTGTCAGCCACCTGACAACGACATCAAGACACAGGGGGCTTATAGGGCACATTTCATACGCTGTAGTTATTCACTGAACGAAGTGCTAATGCAGGCATTGATAACATGTCTGATTAACCCAATGCTTATAATAAACACAACGCTTAAATTATCTGAGTTATTTCATTCAAGAGCCGACTGCTCATTTTCTCACTTTTAATGCAATGAACAAAATAATATAATTTGACATGTTGAATGTCAATTTTGGTTCAGTCTCAAATCAGAAATTTGGCATCTACTTCAATTTGTAACTGATTATCAATTAATTAGCGCAAAGATTTTTTTCACGATGTAATAAGAATTAAATCATAATGAGATGTGTATTTAATTTAAGAATTCAAAACATTATTCAATTAAAATTATTGACATATTGTATGTGCCTCCAACGACAGCCTACAAATAATGTACTGTACATAGACATGCGTAGTAGCCCACATTGCATCAAATGTTATGTGTACAAAACACCTGAACGTTCCAGGATACTCGCAAAAAGAAACACAAGTTCTTTCTGTTAAGCAAATGAATAAAACATTAAAGCAAACATGAAAAGAAGCAAAGCTCTTAAAATAAAATGACTTAAAGCTGAAAACAGAAGTTTTGGGAGTGCATACTGACACCTACTGGCGTAGATTAAGCTGAGCCAATGCTAAAACGTATCAGTAAACACGCCAGCCATAATACACAACAATAGCAGGCGCGTTTGATTAAACTGTGATATTTTCTAACATGAGATTTATCATGGGTTTTGAAGCCTTAATGCCATGCTCAAAAAATATGTCACAACAACACTGCAAAACATTTGTTTATGGGCTTTTGAATTTCCCTGGTGTGGACCTATACATACTGTATATCAACTGCATACATGTGCAAATAAGCCTGTGTACTCAAAGAACCTTTCCTGGCATGATTTATACACACAGCACATAATCAATACACATACCTACTGTATAAAAGTGGCGATAACGTCTGTTGGGCATTTTACATGTGTGTGTGTGTTCGCACGGTGCTGTAGGCAGACCTTGGTAAAGTGCTGTATCAGCGCAGAGGCGTCCATCTTGCCCTTGTAGAAGCAGGGTGTCACAACAAGGACAGCATCAGCCCCAGCCTCAGCCATCCTTTGTGTCATGCTCACTGTGGCCCTGGTGGCTGCCACATGAAACAATAAATGGCACAATAAACTTAAGTTACCTGCACACGCCATTTTAAAGTCATATAACTCTGTTATACTGCTGTGTTCAAACATTAGGGAGGACTATGTTATTAACAAATGTATCCAATAAAAACATGAGGTTTATAATCCTAAGAAGAAAAAATATGTGGATGTTATGTCATTTCATTGCTTTTCTGATACATGATGTATATGTATATTTCAGTTTTTTTTTATCGGTATATCAAAAAATGCACGAATATAATTTGTGTTATTATTTTTATGCACATTTGTCCATCAATATATATATGATCCGTATGCCTGTCAAATATTTCCTTTTGACATAATGCAGAATTAAAGGTAGTAATTAAATGGTAGTATCAATTGCGATGAGGTTGTGAATATGAACATATATTATCAAAGAACCTTACATTCACAGCCAGATCCAGCCATGACCAGTTTGTCAGCAGGCAGGGACTGTCTGACTCTCTTCACAACCGCCACCCTCTCCTCTTCTGTCAAGTAGGGATATTCACCATTTGATCCCTGCACAACCAGGCCTGAAACACACACATGCACACAACTCCACCCTCAGTGAATGTGTTACTGAAGTACCCAGGAGCATGAGACTTAACACATAAGAGCACTAGTGAAGAGGTTGTGTTCTGTTGTCAACAACAGAATGTCTGCACTGGATGTAGCTATAGCTCCATGAAAGTGGGCATTAAGGCAGAACACTCTGATGACTGACTAGCGTAAGCCTACTGTATATCCACAAAATCCTACTAAGTGATTGTCATTCATTATTGTGGAAGGCATAAACCTACTACCGATTGATCATTGAGTGGTGACGTGGACAGTTGTCACAAACATCTTGACACTGTCTTTGTGCTTACAAGGGAATGACAATATTATTAACATGTTAGGTGAAAATTGTAGGATATTTTCACGGTTAAAGAGAAGAAAGACTTATAGGCTATAGGGTATTCTGCTGCAATGTCATACTGTAGATGTTGCGTGTTTACTGGCGTTTTAATTCTTACATGGAACAGCCTACAGTAGGCCTAATAAGAACAAGACAGATTAGTTTCATAAGCAAGTTGTTTCTCAACAATTTGAGCATTAAATGCGTATGCTCCAGACACTCAAATGTAGTCTAAGACATTAGGCTATTGCTTTTTTATTAAAAATGCATAATGAAAGCAAAAGTTGCTATCAGTAGATCATGGCCTATTTATTAATGCCTATAATCCTACTTCTGATCCGTCCATCTTTACCTCAGTCTGATGCGTTACACCGTGCGTCATCGCCGCTAAGGTAGCATACTTTGCATAGGCTACTACACATTACAAATGGACATTTTCTAGTAGCCTAAGCCTTTTAGCTATTAAAAACAGCAAATTAATAAATGATGCAGCATTAGTATTATTGCCTAGGATGCAAATGGTTACCTTTAAATGGTATCTGAGCATATTTATGCAGGTTTTCCTCTAATTTATAATAATCCACATCTTCTTTAGCTGTGAATGGGGTGGCAATAGGCGGATATATCCCACTAATATCTAGCCGGGAATGTGTCGTGCTGCTGTGGGTTCTTTTCCATAACGGGACGCGAAAGAAAAATCGCAACGTTTTGCTTAACATTATTAACATAGGCTACCGGCTGGTTGTGGAACTTGTGGCACTCGAGTGCTTACAAATTTTTAACATGTGTTGCAATTGTACAAGTCAATGAGTAACCTGTCTAGGAATAGTCCAAATGTGTTAACTGCAGTCTACTAGGCCTAATGCTTCCAATTTCGGTAGACTGACAGATAGACTACCTCCTCTTAGGTAGGCTAAGTATGCGCACTTGCAGTGATATTTATCTATTTAGCTTATACATTCACATGAACAAGATATGCCTAACATTTAATTGTCGAGATCTAACTAAGAAACAGGAATAAGATCCGTTCTGGACCAAACACGTGCTAGCTAGCCTAAAGCCCGCAAGCCACGCCCATCTATGATCATCATCAGTAAACAGAGAAGCTCATATTTTTATCAGTGTTTATCAGCTAGGCCTACTACAGTTAAAGCAAATAGCCTAGAAGTGCATGACAAGTGCATGCATAAGTCCATACGAGAAAACATGGATTAAAACAACATTTCTAAGTAAAATCTAATAATAGTCCTAGGCTAAAACTAAATTAAAAGGCTACTTCCACAATTCCAGTCTAAATGTGAACAAATAACCAGATAAGACTTTTCAGAAAAGCTAATATTTGAAACACAATTCATACTGAAGGTTATAGCTAATATGATCAGGACGGACCAGTAAGCACATGATCATTATATTAGTAGGTCTACTTTCTTCATTCCCTTCAATTGCGATTAGGATGAAGTTATTTGGTGGTCAATAGATAATTAATTTAGGAAGATATGTTAATACCATGCAGTTCTATACCTATTACTAATGTTTAGGCCTAATCACGTGCGAATCCACCTGCGGATTGCTTCAATTTTTGGACGCTGTAGTCTACTGCCATCGCGTGGAATACAATGTAATGACGTTAAAAGGCTGTTTGTTCCAACACTGCAGCGATTGCTGTTGGCTATAGCCATCAGAAAGGGTGTGCGAGTGTGTGGCACTAGTAGTCTATGCTTAAGTTAAGATCAGAATAGCATTTTATAACAAACTAAAAGGCCTAACTAATAGCATACAACACCATTTCGGTTTTAATCTTGATCAATATTTTGGGACTACCTTGCAGAATTAAGATATAACCCAGTATGTAAGCTGTACAGATGGTCATATGTCCAGTCTCATGGACAACTTTTATAAATAACATTGGGAAGTATATGCTTACAGCTAAAGCGCATTATCATGCTGATGATCAAATATTCTACTCAATTGCCTCTTCTCTAGTTGTTGACAAGCTCCAGACTGGCTTTCAACAGTTGCAGTCCTCATGGTCAATGGTTGCTTCTCATGCAGAACTTGCTCCCAGATATCAGATATTGTTGACATGCACCTTAGAAGGCAGCTCAATTGAAAGAGTATGATCCTTGGGTATTTGGCTGAATGATAGGCTCTCCTTTAAAGTACTACATATTTATAACCTATAAGAAACTGAAGGTTAGGCTAGGTTTCTTTATCGTAATAAGACCTGTTTCATTATAGCAATTATAGGAAAACATTATATTATGACATTGTTTACATGGTAGTCCGTGACCTATCTGTCTGTGAAATACTGTTATTATCTTTCAGGTTTTTTATATTGTATTTATTTAAAAAAAAGTTAATATCTATAAATGGGATGGTGACCATTTGCATCGATAAAACAAGCAAATTGTGTCTCCCACAACTTTGGGCCAATAGAACCTCTAATTTGATTTACACATCATGCCATATGTTATGAATCAAACACTTCAGGCAAGGCACAGTGAACCATTTAGCTGCTAGCTTGGCTTATGAAGCTAGTGACTACAGTTAGCATGGAGAAATATACCCACCTGAGTCAACATCGTCAAGTGGACTATAGTGAGAGACAGGCTTGCCTATCTCATTAAGGATGAGCTCATCGTTATTGTAAATAATTTGAGATAAAAATGTTTTAACAATGCTATTTTGGTCTGCATAGAAAAGAGATGTTTAATTGAAAAAATAGTACTGCCAATAGATTATAATTATTACAATTACAAAATTACAATTGTTACAATTATGCTACAAACAACAGTGAAGCAACCCAATATCCTCATAAATGTGTGGTTTCTTAAAGATTAACCAAGGGCTCACACACATCCAGGGTCTGGGAGTCAGACCTGCCAAGGACACAGGCATCAAGCAAATTCTGAAACAAACACACACACACACACACACTGCTCACTGACACAGCATTCAAGGTCAGTTTTAATACTTAATAAAAACACTGGGAGAATATGGATGACATAGATTTAACCTGTAACTTTGTCCGACTACAAGTTTTGTGACCCACACAACCTTTAACTTGCATAATACCGTAATATAACACGTCTGCCTTATGTCATATACTATAGCCTTAACTAATGTAGAACGAAATAGCCTAAAACAAAACAGATGAACACATCTGACATGTTATCAATGATGACGTCATCTGTCCGGTACAGTGTAGATAACATAATTTTAGGCTGCTGCTTACCCCCTCCTGAACCAGATGGAGCGTGAGAACTACAGCGTAGCACCACGTGAGTCCTGCTCGCTCCCGTGAGTGAGGAGCATCTCACTCCGCATCATGGCTGCGGAAGCTGCGGCCGCCCGGTCCCGCACCGGAACGTCACACCGTCAGCTGCTGTTCTCTTTCGGGGTTTGCCTCCTGCTCCCCTCCCCAGGCTTCGGCCTGCTTGGATTCCGGCCGGAGGAGACGGGAGGAGCGTTGTACGTGAAGGACGGGATGCTGAAAGCCACCGAAGGGACGCGCTTCATGCTGCGGGTATACTACTCCGCCTCTCCGCAGAGGCTCAACCGCACCGGGTCTCGCGCCAATAATGCCGCGCCGTGGATCGCCTTCATCGAGGAGCCGAGTCTCGGAAGAGGGGGCCAGGTTCACCCCAAGCGAAACATGTGCATTGACAAGAACGCCAGGACGTCCGACATCGAGGTTCTGGGCTCGTTCAAGTCGGCGTCGAGCCAAAACTCGGTCCTGGTAGAGCTGCTCGCCAAGGACCTGCGTCGGGGTGAGAAGATCAAACATTACTCCATGTGCGCCTTCGACGGCTCCCGCTGGGAACACTACCGCACGCGGGACTTCTGGGTGGCAGTGGTGGAGCGCACCGCGGTCCCGGATCTCTGGCTGCAGGTCCTCGTCTCCGTGTTGTTGCTGGGACTCTCAGCTCTATTCAGCGGACTGAACTTGAGCCTGCTGGCGCTAGACCCGGTGGAGCTGCAGGTCCTCCAGAACAGCGGCACTGACAAAGAGCAAACATATGCTCGAAAGATCGAGTCCGTGCGTCGGCACGGCAACTACGTCCTCTGCACGTTACTCCTCGGGAACGCGCTTATCAACGCAGCTCTGGCGGTGTGGATGTGCCAGATCCTGGGCATGACCTGGCTGTCGACGGTCATCTGCGCCTTTGGAATCTTCTTTATCGGGGAGATCCTTCCGCACTCAGTGGCGTCTCGCCACGGCCTGGCCATCGCCTCCAAGACCATCTGGGTGACGCGGCTGCTGATGGTGTTGTCCTTCCCAATCTCCTACCCCATCAGCAAGCTCCTGGACCTCGTGCTTCAGCAGGAGATATCGAACTTCTACACGCGGGAGAAACTTCTTGAGATGCTGCGCGTGACCGACCCGTACCACGACCTGGTCAAAGAAGAGCTCAACATCATCCAGGGCGCGCTGGAGCTTCGCTCCAAGACCGTGGAGGACGTTTTGACGCCGCTTACTGACTGCTTCATGTTGGCGTCGGACGCCGTGCTGGACTTTAACACAATGACTGAGATAATGCAAAGCGGCTACACGCGCATCCCCGTGTTTGAGAACGAGCGGTCCAACATAGTGGACATCCTGTTCGTGAAGGACCTAGCGTTCGTGGACCCCGACGACTGCACGTCTCTGAAGACAGTCACGCAGTTCTACAAACACCCGCTGCACTGCGTGTTCAATGACACCAAACTGGACGCCATGCTGGAAGAGTTCAAAAAGGGTACGGTGTATGTGTGTGTGGGTCCGTGTGTGCCCGCGTGCGCGACGCGTGTGCGTGTTAGTTGTTTTTATGTAATTGCGTTTACTAAAATGTGCACAGATTTGTCATTTATTCTAGTAAAATAACGTCAACAAATATTTATAATATTTTAAAATAGAAATAAATATATATATATTTTTTAAGTGATACCATGGAATATTTATAAGTCATAATCCGCTCATTAGCATCACTATGTCTTTCTGCTGGGAAGGTACACAATGTGAGCTGAGTGAGATATAGTTTGCTGCTCTAGACACATTAGTCCAGGAATTATTTGTTATGACACAATGCTTCATCCAAATCCACATCCACTTTAACACCAGACACCCACAATGCCCCAGACCAATAATCAGTTTCTGTAATAAGGAACAGATATCTGCTAGTGCTGTTTGTTTGTATGATGATTGACGTGTTTGTTGGCATCAATATGGCTTAGAATGGGTGTGGTCACAACTGGCCAATCACAGGCAGTGCTCTTTCCACTGCCCTCCTGCTTGTTTGTACATAAGGATGTTGCACTGCTGACACATCAATAAAATCAGACGTTTATACTGCAAGGTATCAAGGCACTGTAAATATGATAAATGGGTCGTAAATTACGCTCTTATTGCAGGCAGTGCTTCTGTGGCTCCAAAAACCCACTGCTCTAATCTCTCTCTCTCACTCTCTCATTATCGTCATTTATGGTGTGATGATGATCAGGCAATATTCTATGGATCATGCTGATATTACGGAACGGTTACACATACCACGAGACAATGATGCAGCTTCTGTAACACTGCCCACAGCACCTCTGACCTATTTAGCTATAGCTGCAGTGTGTGTGTGTGTG
This sequence comes from Forbesichthys papilliferus, assembly GCA_025399855.1. Taxonomy (NCBI): domain Eukaryota; kingdom Metazoa; phylum Chordata; class Actinopteri; order Percopsiformes; family Amblyopsidae; genus Forbesichthys; species Forbesichthys papilliferus. The sequence continues at coordinate 105,872 of JAODOY010000001.1, read as the reverse complement.
TGTGTGTGTGTGTGTGTATGTGTGTGCGTGTGTGTGTGTGTGTGTGTCAGAGCTATTTAACAGCCAGTGAGGTAGAATCTCAGCCATGCAGTGGAGAAGGGCTTGGTCAGGGCACGTGTGTTTGTGTGTGTGTGTGTGTGTGTGCATGTGGGTGTGTGTGCATGTATGTGTGTGTGTGTGTGTGTGTGTGTTAGGAGAAACAATCCTCTTGTAAGGGAGGATTCATCAACTGTGACTAATGCAATGGCTAGATGATGCAATCTGCAGCAGCTGTCTGCAGTGCAGTCTCTGTTTTGTCTGTCTTATTCTAGTCTGTCTGTCTGTCTGATATGAAATAGTAAGTAATGCCCTTCATAATGTTATTTCATTTGAAACTGGGGGCTACGTCTGACATGTATATGCCACATTTAGAAACATTAACTTTGACATGACATTTGCAATAGTAGTATGATTTATTATAGTATAATATTATAGTATAATTGATTCTCAAACGGTGGGTCATGAGCCCAAAGACGGGTCGCAAGGTGCTTTTAGAACAGTGGTTGTTGGGGTGTGCAGGAAGAAATAGAAAGTAATATGGTTAGAGCAGTAGGATGAGAGAGCTGCAACGAGAGCTAGCTAAAACAAAACGAACCAGAAAAACCCACCCCCTCTTCCTCTGCTCCGTTCCTCTGGAGCCCGTTGGTCAGCTATTGTGAAGCACCACTGGCAAACCTGTTGTAGTAGACGCTGATGTGATTGACAGTAGAGGCAGGGCTACCAACCAGATCAGATATTGTTGTAATCCAAGCTCTGCTCTTCTCTGTTTTCATATGTAGGCATTGATAGTGCATGTGTGTATGTGTGTGTGTGTGTGTGTGTGTGCCAGGGGAAGGGAGGGTGCTGGGGGAACTCACACACACACACACACAAAGCATTTGTTTTGTTCTCAGATAATGGTGCAGGTGCGCTTAGTGTGACCTCTAGTGGAAGAATGACAAAGAGGCACTTTTAAGTGTGTGTTTTGGCCTGTGTTGTTTATTAAAAAAAATGATCAGCCTTACCTTAGCCATATGCTAATAAAATCAAAAAGTCAAAAATCTAATTTTACTACAATATGAAAAAAATGTTGTACATATTAATATCAAATATGCATAATCTGTGCTGTTTATGGTTAGGCCTACTTTATATTTTATACTGGGAAGCCATAGGTCAAAATCTTGGAGAAGCAATGATTTACAGTATAGCATTTGTTTTTAGAGGATACTGATGGCTGTAGCCTTTTAAAACACACTATATATACAAAATATATATTATATATATAAGTCATCAAGAACACCTCTGTGGTTTTAAAAGTAATTTTTTTACATCACATAAGGAAATGCATGTATATTTACTCATACAAATGTTAAATATCAGTGTTAACATCTGGTGTCAATATTGCATTTGTGGGAAAGGGACACGCCAGGGATGTGGTGACTGAAGGACACGAGGAGGGAAACTGACCACTGAGCTGTTGTTCATTTGTTCATTAAGAAGACCTTGAACATTCCTAGAGGCAGACAGAGGGGGAGGACAGATGTACATGAGAAATAAGATATAGCAACAAAGACTCTTTCATGACCCAGGCCTGAGAGCAGATGTCCTTGTCATAAGGGAGTTACCTCCGGGGACTGGACGAGCACAAGAAAACATCAGTGCATTCTTCACATGACCTCCGTCCTGTGCCCTTCTTGTCCAGGAAAATCACACCTGGCCATCGTACAAAGGGTCAACAATGAAGGAGAAGGCGATCCATTCTACCAGGTGATGGGCATTGTTACCCTGGAGGACATCATCGAAGAGATCATTAAATCAGAGATCCTGGACGAAACAGATCTTTACAGTACGCGCATGCACACGCCGCACGCACACCCACACGCTGCACGCACGCACACACACACATGAACACATGCACATGCAGACGCACACACCCACACGTGCACACGCACGCACGCATGCACACACACACAATATGTTAGTGCATATTCTCTGTCAGGTCAAAATTGTCTATTGGAAATCTTAGACCAAGCTCTTATTGATCAGGGTCTTGCACTTAGGTCATCCCTTGAATATAAGATATACTGTTAAAAAGGTAATTACTAAGATTGGAGTTTTCACATTACATTATAATTATTATTATTGTTATTATTAATAATAATAATAATAATAAATCATTTGTTTGCACAATCATCTTTGTATATCTGTTTGCTTCTGTGTCTGTCTGTCTGTCTGTGTAGCCGACAACCGTACAAAGCGCCGCGCGTCCCACCATGAGCGCAAACAGCAGGACTTCTCCATCTTCAAGCTGTCAGAGAACGAGATGAAGGTGAAGATGTCTCCTCAGCTGCTGCTGGCCACACATCGCTTCCTGTCAACAGGTACTGCCAGGAGGACGTGTGTGTGTGTGTGTGTGAGTGTGCTCCTGCACGTGAGTGTGTTCATGTATACTAGGGATGTGCAGAGACCCCACTATTTGTATTTGTTATTTGTATTTGTACAAAAGGGAAAATTAGCGTAACGATCCTGGACAATGGGTAAACGTGTTGTGCCAAAGGTGTACACCCACGGACAACTGATTGCCATATGTGGGAGCGCTTGCAACTCTCCTACAGCTGTATCGCACCAGATATAGGCCATGTCTACAGCTGTTCTTCTATGGATGTGATAGGCTATATAACATTTATATACATAGAACTTGTAAGTCTTTGTGAAACGTCAACGTTTCTGGTAACTGAATAAGTGTTTGCGGAGTAAGCAAGCCTAAGTACTGCAAGGTATTTTCTAGCAACATTATACTGAACAACATTTGTTTTCAGGCATGATTATTATCTAAGACAATATTATTTTAGATGTTCGTTACTGTATACCAGCTATTTGAAACAGGGTTTTCTCTTTTCTTCCCAAACACAAATCATTTAAAAAATATTTGTTCTAAATAAATATTTGGAAAAACATACTATTTGTGCGTATCCAAATAATGTATATGTATTTGTCTCCATCCCTAATGTATATGCAAATGACATTATTGTTTTTAATATGCACATGTTTGTAAACATAAACTTGTTATGAAACACTATCTTTGGGGGTCCTCATGTCTCAAGTGTGAAGCCCACTGCGCTCTCGCTCTCTCTCTCTCTCTCTCTACCTCTCTTTGGCCTGCATCAGAGGTGGAGCCCTTTAAGCCAGCCTACCTATCAGAGAAGATCTTACTGCGTTTAATCAAACACCCCAGCGTTGTTCAGGACCTCAAGTTTGACGAGAAGAACAAACGAGCCTCGCAGCACTTCCTGTATCAGCGCAACAAGCCTGTGGACTACTTCATCCTGGTGTTACAGGTATACCATTATGCTTCACAGCTGCGATAAACAGACAGGTGTGTACATGTCATGACTCCATGCTGTGTGCTGTCAGGGTCGGGTGGAAGTCGAATTCGGGAAGGAAGCGCTGAAGTTTGAGAACGGAGCGTTTGCTTACTACGGGGTGCCCGCCATCATGCCAACAGGTACGCACACACCAGGACTGTGCACCAATATGAGCTTGTACTTAAAGGTATTGTAAGTAAGATAAAAATACACTTTTTGTCAAATTCACCAAATATCTCCTCAGTCCACTATCTTACCATGGTGCAGACCCTACAACAATATCCCAGCCATTGCAATGTGTTTCCAATGTGAGGGGTGGAGCTTATGAGGGAGCACCTTATGACCTTAATGACTTACCATACGTTTTAGTCTCCTGTCACATACTATCAGCTACATGGAACACTCATAGCTGACTGAATGTGCTATTCCACTGTGCTCTGACGTGACAAAACCTACTTGTGTAAATCCCATAATGCAACTTCTAAATAATGTGCCATACAGTATTTACAACAGCTATGGTCTCACCCCTGCATTCATCTCAAAACCACTGTCCACACATAACACTTAGGTCTACCAACCAAGGACAGCTAGCTATCCCAAAGTCTCAACTAACCCTTTCCAGTGACAGGTCTTTCTGGAGAAACAGACTAACAGACAACAGACTAACCCCAGGTTTTTGGTTCCATTTTAGTGCACAGGTCCCCCTCTCGGAGCAGTGGTTTGGACCGTTCCGACTCTATGTTGTATGGGGGCAGCATGAGCCAACTCAACGGTGGGGGGAGCGTTTACCTTCCGGACTACTCTGTCCGACAGCTCACACATCTGCAGGTCATCAAGGTAATACTTGGCTGGGAGCCCTTCCATTTAACTTCTACCACACGAATCAGACTATAACATTAGTAAAGATGACTAGAGTAGTTGTATCTACATACCACACCATGTCAGACAGCAGTGGTCTCAAGGACGATAATACCAAACATGGTGAAAATATGATTTGCTATTACAGGCCAGCGTTTTGTAAATTACACTAATCAGAGCAAAGGTTGTGCTAATGTGTTGGTCATGAGGATATATTTGATACATTTTACAAAAACCTATATTATATAGGTTCAAGGCACAAGAACATGTCTCAAGCCAATCATATAATATTAAAGTAATACTACTAACTGGGTGTAAATCCTCTCCATGTGTGTCAGATTACACGGAGCCACTACCAGAATGCGCTGACGGCCACTAGAATGGACATCTCTCCCCAGACGCCCGATGCAGACATGCGTGCTGCATCACACACCCTGACCTTGGAGTACGGCAGCACCCTCATGCCCCCTGCTGGCCCGGGCAGGCACGGCTCGGGCCGCACACGCTCACAGCAGTCCAGTGCCGCGCCCACCACCTCGGTGCTGAACGAGAAGAACCGTATTGTCCGTGAGTAAACCGCGTGTGTGTGTGTGTATGTGTGTGTGTGAGAGAGAGAGAGCGAGCGAGAGAGAGATAGAGAGAGAGAGAGAGAGAATCATTTCATTTGATGTCCAAACATCTGGGGACTTATCTGTAAATAAACAATATTTTCTACGCAAACCCTATTGAGGTTCATTCATCCAAATAGACATGTCATGTACTAAAATAATGTATAAGATGATTTTGTGTGTGTGTGTGTGTGTGTGTGCGTGTGCGTGCGTGCCTGTATGTGCACGCAGGCAGTAAGTCGGATGGGCAGAAGAGTCCAAGTGACTCAGTCTTTCTGAGAATGGATGAAATCCCATACATCAGAGAGGATCGCTCAGAGAACAGCGACAACAATGGTATGTCTGCTGCTAAGAATGATACATTATATAAGAAGACATTGTAACTATTAACCTGATTACCAATAAAACCATCAGCCAATCAAAAGTCAGACCAGATAGGGAATGATTGATTGTGAGGATCAACATGTACTCTCATGTAAAATCATTGATGTTGAGATGCCAGAACCTGATGGAGTTTATAATAAAACATTGTGCTGCGTAATTAAAACCTCTTCATCCCAAGCGTCGCACCCTGTCGCGAAGCCCGTTTGTTAAAATACATGTGTGGTTGCTATTATTATACAAGTCTGGATCACCAAGACTCTCGGCTCTCAATAAAATCTAACAATCATTGTCAAAATAAAACCACATTTTAAAAGGAAACTGATTAAAGCCCATATTGCCTGTGCAAATATCACATAGTGCATGTTGACACGGACGTATCTTATTCATGTCAAGCAATACATACATACTGTATAATACACTGTCTGATAGACGACACTTCCTCGACGAAAATCCTTTAATACATGTCCTGCGATATGTGCAGGATATGTAGTTCTATGATATGTTATTGCCATCTAAGAGAGAGACAGGCAGTCTGCGAAATACTACACAACATCTAAAACTAAACTTCCCCTCTTCTTTGGAGTCATATCTATCCATAGAGGGGTCACAGGTCAAATTCAACCAATCTAGTGTATGTGAACGAGTGTCTTGTCCCACCCAATTAACGCCCACAATTGGCTATAAATGGTCAGTGAAACTCCTAGACTACATTTTTATTGATGACTGCAATGATGGCAAAACCCAACAGAAAGTAATTTAACCCGATCACTAGAGATACGAGGTTTGTGGGGAATTCATCATGGATCATCATTTTTTGTCACGTTTGAGACACTGATCTAATATGACTTAAACAATTCTCATCCATCCCCTTCCATCCAATAACAAAAGGCATGAAGACGGATCCATCCATCCATCTTCTCCTGCTTATCCGGAGTGGGGTTACAATATTAATTAATATCCGAAGACGGATATTATGTAGGAAAGATATAGTTGAAAGTAGCACTTATTGAAAGCACACACGTGCATATAACACTGCATGCATGTAACAATGTGTTCACAGGAATAGATTCAGGGAAAAAAACGTGCTGTCTGTTGAAACATCTCTGGTACTGTCTTAGAAGCGCCACCCCACACATTGGAAACACATTGCCGAGGCTAGGATAATGTTTTGAGGTGTGGTCTGCACTACCTTTGTTATTTATAGAACCAGGACTGTGTAGAAACACCAGATTCTTTTTTTCACCACAAACACAGAACTGGAAGCTAGCAAACTCTGTAAAGATATTAATGAATTCATTAAAGTGGCTATGACCAATCTGAGGTCTCAACAGTATTTCTGCAGCGAACTGTTTGGAGGTAAATTCACTTTGTTAGAGGCCATGCGTGGTAGATGTCTGTGTGCTGCCTACATCAGCCTCCACAGCAAAATGCTGGTGGTAACACGCCCACTTAAGAGACCAGAAGCATTTCATTTTTGCTCCATTGAAATGCATTACAGTGCACCATCTTTCTATAATTCTAAAATCGTTGACACAAAATGCCTGACTCCACTTTTAAAGCTACTAAAATGCTTTATGAGTATGCTGATATTAAGCTATTAAGCTCTCTGAAGCGATGAACACCTTGTTAATGGTCATGTAAGGATGTGTGTCCCCACATCATGTTAGTACTGTAGCTATAGTTGCTGTCTCTGTGTCCCTCACTATGTCATGATCTTTCTCCCTAACTCCTTCAGACACAGCCACGGTTGTCATAGAAACCGACACGTCTCCCTTCATCAGCACAATGTCGCCTAGCAGCTCAGAGGACACATTGGGCAAGAAACTCCTGCTTAAACTCAGTAAGCCCCCCTCACATGCCAGCAACGCACATACACACACACACACAGATACACTGTGCCTTAGCACTGCCTATAGTCACCTAGCAACCATGCATTGACTCAAGCTCCTGTCCTCTCTCTCTCACTTTCTCTCTTTGTCTCTCTGCCAAGAGCACCTCTCCTGCTTGGTAGGCCTACTAGGGTTTTAGTTACAACACACACACACACACACTCTTGGCATCTGTCCAGCATCCACTCAATGCCTCTTGTTCCTGTCAGAATCCACTTCCTCCATTTCTCTCTGCATGGCTCAACAGGTAGCTCTCATATTTAGTGAGAGTAGAGAAGTGTAGGCCTATTTCAAGGTCAAGGTTATCTTTATTATCCCCCAGGGGCCATTTGTGTTACAGCCAGCAGTAGTCACACAACAATAAGGAAATGACAAATAAACATTAACAGACAACAAATAAATGACAACATTATGCAATAAAATATCATGTTATTTAAAAAGCCAATGGCAGCAGGAACAAACAAGTTTTTTAATCTATTGGTCCTGCACCGTGTCATTTTGTATCTACATGCATATTTGATTGTTTTTGTGCTATAGCGAAGAATAAAATACATGAATCGTGAATCATGAAGTACCTAGACCGCCATGTAGGGGCAGTCACTGTCAAAGTGAATTGCACCTTCCATTGGGCAAGGTTAGGTAGCCACCTATGGGCGGCATGAATTTGAGGTTGCATGTTGCATGCCCCTGATCAGAGAAAGGCTGTAAATTAAACTAATTTGTTAAGGCTGGGTCATTGGCATAAAGCGCTCTGTGGATATTCCCAAAACGGCATATTTATGTCCTGCCTAAGGTGGCAGAATGTCATGAACCGGCGCTGGCTGATACACTGACATGGTCTGTGAGCTACAGTATTGCTTCAAATAGTCAATAAAGTGATGTTAAACTATTATTAACACCGCCTATAGCTTCCTTAATACAGTACCGTGTAAGATCACGTATCCATTTGGCATTATCGTAGGCTCTCTCGACCGTAGTATGCAATGAACCAGGGGCTCAGGATTAGAAATTAAATATTCTGTAGCGCATCTAGCCAGCGAAGGATTAATAATTTAGTTCCAAACATCAGCATGTGGATTTACTGTATATAGAGGTAAGAAAGATAGAGATGTGGTAAAAGACCAATATCCCTGGCATTCAGCTAGATTCTAAAGACTGGTTTTAATGCTGCCTGAATGACGGATCCCTCTGGCTCCCCTAGGTCACAAAAAGAGGAAGAAATCTCGTGAAGGAGAGAAAACTCCAGATGACATTTCAGAAGAGCCGTTGGTCAAAACATAAGTGAAAGACAGAAAAACCACATGCATAATATTGTTTGTTGAGACATTTTTAACAACTTTGTGAACAGCGCTTTGGCTAATCTCACAGTGGTGTCACTGTGAGGAATCACCTGAAGCAGTGGACGAATGCGTCAGCTGAGAAGATGACTCACACACACAATAATCCTTATAGTCGCCACAGATGTTTCACATTTGTGACACTGATGCTCCTATCTTGAGGAATTACTGTTTTTGACGTTTTTTAACTAGATATACAGTATACATAGTATTCCAAAGGTCCAGACTAGACCTGAAGAGAATGATTGTACAAGACATTTTGAAAACACCAAAGACATTGATTTGTTTTATTTTTATGTATTGCCCATAATGGACAGAAAGAGTTTTGTTGGATTAACATGCTGGACACTTGGCTGTCTAATCAATTATTTAAAATGGGATTGGTCCTTTTTGATCTACTATATTTCCAGTCTCCCCCCTCCAACACCACTGTAATATATAAGATACTCTTTCATCTCTTACAAAGGGAAGGTGTGTCTAGGATTAAGACTATTATTCAGCACCGACCAACTTCATATATTCACACATTAAAGTAGGTTGTGGAGCTACACAACTCAGTAGTACCAGCAACATATTATCATGTCTTCAGCCAGTCAGAGAGTAAGTACCACATGACTCCACCCAACAGCCTTCTGAGTAACAATTCCTACAGTTGATTTTGGCAGCAATTCAAATAGATAAAGTTAAATTGATTCTTATTGTAATTTAAGGCCTTCAAGTACCCATAATGATCTATAGTTAATATAGTCTATATACAGTATATGTACATGTATATAGGTGACCAAAAATGTTTTCTAATTGTTGACTTATAGAAACAGAACGCCTCTAAACATTGTGCATGTGAACACCACACAAATACATAAATTATTATTAATGTAAATGTGAATGGTTTCTAATAAAGCTAAATTATCTCAAAAATGTCACCAGACATTTTATAGGATAGTATATAATTTCAGACTCTGAGACAAAGTGATAATATATATGATAATCTCCTACATTCCCCATACTAAAACTTTATCACTACAGTACATGTTTTATAAAATAACCACCAAAATCATCCTCAAAATGTCTATTGTTTGAGTTGAGAAGAGTGTGCATATACATTCAGTGTAATATATTCAAGGTGACTTAAAATATTTCTCCTGGTTGCATGGAATATATCAAATATTAATACCATATAGTTTATATAGAGATGGTTTAGGTTTCTTTTTGGTGCATCAATTGCATGCTTTAGCCACTGCTAATGAAGCATGAGGGAACCTGAATATTTTCCAGGTTTATTTATTTTTTTATATTTAAAGTTTTGAAAAATGATTAGCAAGCCTGTCTTATTCATTGCCACGTTAACTGATCATGATCTGCAGATGAGAATACTACTGTAAACTCTTTATACAGCAGTGAATGCAATCTGACCTGATGGAATTCACCTATAGTGAAAAATCTATTAATAGTTTTGAAGTTACACTTCTCCCAAACACTAATAGACATAAACCTCAGGTTATGTTTGGCAATACCCTTGGGTTGGAAACAAGCATTACTAAAACATAGAGAGGAAATGTGGGGTTCTACAGGTGACACACAATAAGTATGTATGGCAGATAGAGACAGGCATATAATTTCAACACAATGTGGATATAAAAAACACATTAATTCTAGTAAAACATAAATGGGGGTGTTCATTTTGTTTACTCAACTAATCTTTTTTTCCTAAAATAAAGGTTCTCAAACTGTGAAAACATGCATTTAAAAGGGTAATCATTATTTTAAAGATTTTACTTTTTTTAATTAACATTTCCCAATCTTCTTTACACAATACTTTTTTTATTTTCTATAATGTGCTTTTGGTTGTTTTTGGTATATTATACTGTTTGTTAAAGAAGTTAATTGTGTTCAGCATGATGGGGGTAGAAAACAACCAACAACTTATTTTTTGGTCAGAGAACCAGTTTTAAATGTGCCTGCACTGAAAGTACTTGGTGACATTCAGTGCAGGCACATTTAAAAACTGGGTTTTAAAATTAGATAAAAGATGGAGGCATGAAAGACAGAGAGGATGGAAGTATTTGAGTAAGGTGGAGTAGCGCCATACAATTTGTTTATCAGCTTGATGTAAAAAGCAATCGGGATGGTGAGTTAGGCAGAATATGTTTTATACAATTTGCACTTTGCTAAGTCACTTTTCTGTATTAGAACTGTGTTATAGAAATCCACTTAAAGCCAGAAAATATGTTTAGCGCTTTTTTTTAAAAGGTACATTCAATTTTAGTTTAGCCTTGTGGTTAAAACTAGTATTACATTTATTTTTTTGGCCCCTCCTGCATCTGAGTGCTAGCATTTCCCCAATCAATACCGGTAAGTGTGTTTTTACAGGGGTTGCATTTGATTACAAGCACGTTCAGAGTCCACTACAGTGGACGACTCATAATGTGACAATCCTTATTTGGTACGGGTCTTAGTAGCATACTGGAATCGGTTATATTCTGAATTAAAAGTGTGGGATAATACTGTGGAATGTGAATCTGAGATAGTTTCAGGACAATAGCCAATATGTACCATTTGCTGGGCTTGATCATCACTAAAAATAAACATCTACTCAACACAAACCTGCTTTCAGCGTTTCCTAATGGGAAGGCCAACATGCAAGCTGTGTGACTGTTGATGAGTTTAATCCTTACGTATATAACTAGTGTATGCTATTCTTCAAACTGTACCAAAAAATAAAGCTTTACAATATATTCCAAACCATGTGATTTTACATTTTCACGGTAAAAGCAAAAGGTGGTCAACACATTATTTTCTACAATATTATTTTCTACATTTCAAGATTACTAACCTATAATGGAATACAAATTAAATTCCTATTATGAATGTAATAATTCTCACATTATCTAATCTTAGCCTTACTATTAAGTAGAGAAGTGAATCAACCAACCAATATCAGCAGATGGTTCATTTATTACAGTATGAATACATACTGCTCTATGCCATGGAAGTGACAGTTCATATCAGCGGGTCAAATCCAACTTTATACACAGAACATGATCATAAGGCTGGGGAAACATCTTTTATCAGAAGTGATTGTTGCTCCAGTGGCTCTCATAGCACGGTGTCCAAGAAATCCAATTTTTACATGTTATGCCTTCATTGTATTAATCTAGGTTTAATGTGAATATATTTTCCATGGCATTTAAAACAGTTGATACTATATTTGACTGGTAGTGCTCATTTTAACCACTTATTTTTTAGATACAAGATGAGAGTTGTTCCTCTACATAATATTCTTCAGATAAATAGTGCTTACATAGAAGTGGCTCTTTCGGGAAGCACTGCAGTACGTGATCTAACAGCTCACAATCACACCCACCAGTGATTGGCTTGATCATGATACAACCAGCTGGAGGTGGAAAGCAGGGTGCGGTGGTGAGCGGTGCCTTTACTGGACGGTGGTGACGGCCTCGTGAATGGCCTGGGCCACGTAGTCGATGTTCTTGGTGGTCAGGCCACACATGTTGATGCGCCCGCTGGCCATCAGGTACACGTGCTTCTCCTTGATCATGAACCCCACCTGCTGGGCTGTGGGCCACAACACAACATACGCTGGCTGAAATCAACTAGCACACACACTCGCCCATCGCTTTGTAGCTGATTGGTCACTTGTTAACATTCCAGGCTTTTGGTTGCCTAGGTAATCCCTCTCGTATATTTCAGTCAATGATATCCTTGGCTCCCATTGGTAGTCACCTCAATCACGTCACCTGAAGTTGAGATTAGTTTAACTTGGCAACCACACACTTTGAATCACTGAATCACATTGATGGCCTATTGTCTCTGGTCGCTCCACTGCTGCTAGTCGCCTGCAGTGTCCGGGGCGTCAGGGAGCACTCACGCACACGCACACACACACACACACACACCTCTCTACACCGCCCAGAGGCTCACACTACTCTCCACCCCTCCACTCAGCCACTCATACCTTTGTGGACACATTTTATAATATTAAGAGGGAGCTGGGGTGGAAAATAGGGTTTCTGGAGGTTGTGCTATGACACAATCAAGGAGTGCACCTTTAAACTACGATCAAAATGGGAAGTCAAAGTCAATGTGTGTGTGTGTGTGTGTCAAACATTGATTTGTTTGACAACATTTGACAGACACTGCCAATTTGTGTCATGAACACAAAGAGAAGAACCTGTGCAACCCATGCTTTGCTCAAAGACAAAGCACGTGAGTATTTATTTGCGTATTCATTGTTTATTATGCTTTTATTCAAGCATGGCACAGCAAATTGCATTGTACATAAACTTGAACTAGTGCGTGCATGTGTGGGAGTGTGTGCGCACGTGCGTGCATGCAGGGCGCTCCACTCACGGTTAAGGCCAGTGAAGCTGAACATTCCTATCTGCTGGGTAATGTGGTCCCAGGTGCCGGGGGTCCCCAGAGCCTGCAGCTTGGCCTTCAGTTGGTCCCTCATCAGCAGAACCCTGTCAGCCATAGTCTTCACGTTGTCCTTCCTACACACGTACAAGCCTGTCACTTCATGTTGCTCGCAGCACACGTCCCCATAAGTCACCGACCGGTGGCGAGAGCGTCTAAGTGGCCGGAAGACATTCATTGTCTATGTGAAGCCAGCGTCACTCAGTGGAGAGTTTTAGGCAGCATGGGTCAGGGTCAAGTCAACTTTATGGTAATTAGCTAATACGCGGTTAGTATTCCACTTAGTAGAATTTCAGAGAACACAATCGTAACGATGGTTCCCATGCGATATTGCTGTGGCCAATTATTATTTATGATGTGTACCTGTTGGCGTACAGGGAATTACATGCTTTGGCGGCATAACATGGGTTTGTTTTTGTTGCTAATTTTTATAACAGCTTAATTAAATGTGCAACTAGAACAGTGTGTGGAACTTCACATCATACAGAGCCAAAAGCTCACACAGACTTTGCTTAGCTGGGATCATTAGGCTTAAATGTGTACCGTAGCACATACAGCTATGCCATTTAAGAAGTTTATTAGATTTAAATAAAGTTAGCAAGACCAGCATTCTAACAAACGTTGCCACCTATTTCTATATGTCAGAGCGTCCACAAATCTTTGTACAGTGTCAGTTGCCAATCTGTAAATTTCGACGCTCTCGCTGCTGGTCGGTGTGATTGCATGGATATTAAACTGCTGCATTTACAAAATGGACCTCGAAACTCTGATTGGGCTTTTATTAAACTGATTCCAAACTAAATAAAAATGCTCCATGTAAACACCTCAATAGGAATAAAAAGTCCCAAAACGACAGTGTTTTTCATTTGTATGCAGAGTTTGTATAAACCTTAGCATAACCCGATTGAAAGAAAGATTTTACCATGTAAATGGATTAACCCGATTACTTCCTGGTTATGCTACTCTTGTTTTATGGATGCTGAAATGATTGGAGTGACAGTGGTATTCTGCATTACAAACCAATTCAACATTCACCTGCTGCTGTGCTGAATTACATTCCTCTAATGTGTAAACATGTGTTACTGGTCACGCAGGGGGGCACATAAATACACCTTGTGCAACTCCCTACTACAGTACACCGTATAGGACGGGACCGAAGGTGGACTACTGGGTGCGCTACCATTCTGCAAAGAGCTCAGGGCTGTTGAGGGTCCTGCTGACGATACGAGCTCCCTGGGACGGGGGGTTGGACCAGGTGGTCCTGACCAGCTTCTCCATCTGGGACAGGGTGCGAGCCAGGTTATCACTGTCCTGGGCCACCACAGTCAGGTTGCCAACTCTTTCATCTGACATCACACAAAGTCAGGGTGTTGTTTTCATCTAAATGTCATCAATCCATTCCACAGCATTGCAGAGGTGTATGTGTGTGTGCATGCACTCACTGTAGAGGCCAAAATTCTTGGAGAAGGACTGGGCAACAAAAAGCTCGAAGTCTTCAGAGACAAAGTAGCGGATGGCCCAAGCATCTTTGTCCAGGCTACCAGAAGCAAAGCCCTGATAGGCCGAATCAAAGAATGCAAACAGCTTCCTCCGCTAGTTAGAGAGGGATAAAGACAGACATTTCGGTCTAATGTAGGTCTCTCTCTCTCTCAACGCAACAATACGCAAAAATACAGCATTTCCTTTATTCCCTGCATTAGCCTAAAGGTCAAGGGGTCATGCATCTAAACATGCTTGAGTGTGATGCTTCACCTACCCAGTGGTGGGTTTAGGCAATATGTGACATGGCAGTCACCCAGGGTGGCATGGCTGCCCGCGCTAAATTGTTAAATGTCACTGTGTGAGATGTTAACCTTGTCTGACTTTGTGAGCTAGTCGGAAGGATAAGGGCAGGGAGGCAGAAATGTAGAAGTATTTTCACTTAATGTTCGATATTTGTGTTTGTATATATTTTTTAATGACTGAACATAACCGGGCTTTAATAAGGAAGCAGAGTGAGTATTACATATAGTACAGAATGCAGAGTGAGCAAAAGAGTGAGTGAGAGAGAGAAAAAAAGACAGATACCGGTAGCAGCGAGCATACGTGTGTTATCTTGAAACACATGCTGTGTGTATTATGGCTGGGATATTTTAGTTTATCAAAATAATCCCTCAAATACGCTACAGTTTTCCAGGTTTCAGAAAATTGTAAGAACTGAATTTTCACAAAGTTATGCTAATTGTATTGAAAGTTTAACTGATATGTAGATGGGGATGACAGACGGAAAGTATTGTTTGACAGACAAAATGGCAGATAGAAAGGAACAAATCGGCTTCCTGTTGGTCAGACTGCATGTCAATCAAAACTATGGCGATGTTGAGTTTTTTAGTACCGGACTAACTACTAGACTATTTGCATTATATGTTACATCGTGTTACGTAGCCTATTTCATTAAGTTAATTCACGCATTTATTTATGTTGTCATGACCGATCATGAAAACATGATCGAGCATTTCTGTCACAGACCAGCACTCGAGTACTCGCGCCCAGCCCTAGAGCTATTACCTTCATAATCTCTGCTATCTTCTTCCACTCGTCCTGGGTGGGGTCAGTTCCTGTGGGGTTGTGGGCGCAAGCATGGAGAACAAATATGGAATATGCTGGCGCTTTCTGCAAAGAAAATGGGGAAACAAAGACAGGCATAAACGAAAACTCTTCTTCCCTCTACGAGTATGTCTCTCTTCTTTGTTCTGGAACAGTCAAGGTCTCTAATATAACTGCCATAAAACTGCTCGAAATCAATGGTGTGAAATCGAAGTTCCTATCTGTGTGTGTGTGCCCTGTGCATGCACATGGCAAAAAGCCACTGTCCTCCCAGTGCATTACAATAAACTCTCAACTACCCACAATTACACTCAAGCATCTTTGTTTGTAACCAGTGAGGTTGTCAATGTGACCCCCCCCACTCCCCCTCTATACCTCCAGGTCATCCAGGAGCCCCGTGAGGTCCAGACCCCTTTTGGCAGCATCCCAATAGTGGTAGGGCCGGATGTCTTTGAAGCCAGCATCAGCAAACACGGCATTGTGGTTCTCTGGGGACATGGAATGAGTGAGCCACACATGAGCTCTGAAATGACTTGACAGTGTAATGTCAAATCTATCATTGTATTCCACTTCAACAAAGTGGAAGAAAAAAGAACCAGTTCCATTAATGTCTTTAATGGCCAGTTGTGATGCACCAACCATTTTTTAAATCGTTTTATTACATTTCAATTGAAAACAAATATTGGTTTTCCAAATGATATTGGTCATTAGAAAGTAAAATCGGACTACCACTGATCTCAACATTTTTGTAGATATTGGCCGACTCCAATCCCCTGCCAATCGATCAGTGCATCCCCAATAGCCAGTGTTATAGATGTTTGCTATGCTAGTGCTAGGTGCTAACCCTACTGTTAGCTGCATCATACTGTGCAGTACGACTGCATATACAAAAACAAAAAGGCATAGCAATGTTATAACGCCCTTTAATGTCACGGCAACCCCACTGTGCTAAATCCTCCTACTAACCCCAGGTAGGTGCAGATACATAGACAGGGTTGGCTGTGTTGTTGACGCCGTTGTACCAGCGCCGCAGGAACTCTGCTCCAATCCTCAAGGCCCCAGTTCCTCCCAAAGCTTGGACTCCTCCAACCTGCCAGAGGGAAAAGAGATTGCAGACTCAGATCCACAGTATGACAACATTCTATTTTAATATACAGTACGTGAAATATCAGGAATTAAGTTAGCTTCCCTCAGTAATAGGGCTGTAACGGTTCTGCATCAGACTGAAGCCGCAATGCAAACGCCCATGGTCTACGCGTCGGGTCCCTGTCTCTTGAGCCTTTGTGGCAAATGTGGTCCAAACTGTCCCTTGTGCTTCACCTCCTTGCATTGTGTAATTCGTAATTACCAATGAAGCTACAGTGTAATACAACCTCATCGTTTCTTTGTTTACATACAAACTTAATAAAGGCCAGAAATAAATTCCCTTATTTTACTCCTCAATAAGATTTTTATTTTATTTTTTAAAACGCGATATGAACCAAAACGTGATTTTGGCAAAACGTTACACCCCTACTCAGTAAGAATGTTAACAGTGTCCCATAGAATTATATTATTTTTTAGAACTGAAAATTATGTACATGTACATATTACATACATATATGGTTTTGAGCCTTGGAGTTCAAACAACACTATTTTTGAGAAATGATTTACTAAGCTGTATCCTTCCAATGTGACGCCAGCACTTTGGTTTTCATACCGTACTTTGTATGTGCACTTCCCAAGGTTTCTTCCCTTTTTTCCACACGTGTTTTTTGGGAAGTTTTTCCTTGCCCGGGGGGAGGATCAGGTTA
>JAODOY010000001.1:74795-88500 GCA_025399855.1 Forbesichthys papilliferus | reverse complement strand
CTCTCTCTCTCTCTCTCTCTCTCTCTCTCTCTCTCTCTCTCTCTCTCTCTCTCTCTCTCTCTCTCTCTCTCATATCTAGATGCTGATAGAGAGAGACTGGGTCTCCTTTGGACACAAGTTCTCTCACAGGTAGGTAAAACGTGGCACGCACAACAGATGCTGCCCACACCCCCCCCTCCCCACAGTAGCTGTTATTTTAAATGATAGCAGAGTCAGCCAGTACTTACAGTACTGAAGTCTGGGACACAGCGCTGGCTAACTGTGTCAAGACCCACCTACTTGAATAGAGAGGTATTTGATTTACATGCATGACTACCAACTATGTAACTCAATGACTAAGTCGGACGTTAGATTCATACAGAGGAATTTGTTGTGGAAACATAACAACTTGACGCTGGCTGTTTGCAAGTCTTGTTATCTGTTAAGTAGGGTACGGCTACTGCTTAAAATTATTTTGAAAAACTTAAACTGGTAAATAAAGCAGTGCACCAGCGTCACACCGGAATTACATATACAAGCTTTAGAGTGACAATTCCAACAGCCAATGAAAATTGACCGTACCACTTCCCGAAAGTGCTTATTGTGCATCAGATGTTCAGCATAGAGTTTCTTATGTGATGTCGTGCTAATGGACTAAAGAGGCTGAGACTCATGTTAAATGAGTCTTCCTTATTGTGCTGCAGGTACGCCCACCTGGATGGGGACCTGAAGGAGGTCTCTCCGGTCATTGACCAATTCCTGGAGTGTGTGTGGCAGCTCTCTGAGCAGTTCCCCTGCGCCTTTGAGTTCAACGAGCGCTTCCTCGTCGCCATACACACGCACGTCTACTCCTGCCAGTGTGGCACCTTCCTGGGCAACTGTGAGAAGGAGCGCAGGGACTTAAGGTGCACACACGCACTGTGCACACACACGGAGAGCAGACGTGGCCAGATGAAATGCATGCTAGTGATAGCTCACACTGGAATAACGAGGATCATGGTGTTGTAACAAAATGAGCGTGTGTGTGCGTGTGTGTGCGTGCGCGTGCGTGTGTTGTTCAAGGCTGCGTGAGCGGAGCTTTTCTGTGTGGAGCGAGCTTTGGAAGGACCGTGCAGAGTACACCAACCCTCTGTACAAGGCAGAGGACAGCCAAGCACAGGGCGTCTTGAGACCCAACACTTCCCCCTACTGCTTCAAGTAGGTTACTGCACCTGACGGAGGCGTAGTGTCAGACAGGTGGATCAACAGCAAAGCCTACTAGGAAATAGCAAAAGGATGTTAAGCACAGAGGATAAGAACACAATTATTCACATAGAGCACAAATAAATCAGGCTATATGATTGCCTCTGCAACAGAGTGGACATCACACACAAACAGCAGACAGCCACATAAATAGTCTACGTAGTTAAACAAGTCCAAAAGCACATTACACACAGTGGACAAGAAAACATAGCCTGCAACTCAATTACATGATATTCTAGCCTGCCCTGTTGTAACCAGTACAAAAGCCCAATCTGTAAACCCAAAAGTAATAATAATACATTTTATTTTTAACACACTTTACATTAGAAGAAATCACAAAGTGCTATCACAAAGTAGCCTATTGTGTAATTTGAACGACTCTGCGAATTCCAGCAGTGTCTCTGGTAGTTAGTTACAGCAGCTCTCTCTGATGGCCAAAACAAGCGATTGAAAAGGAAATCTCCAGGATCTGCCTAGGAGCCTGGTCTTTTATAACTACGTAAAATATGTATCACTTTGATCGGTATTTAACAGAGCCTAGTTTAAAACGGGGACGTTTCCGAGAACAGCTTAATCAGAGACAGGCCAGGAAAAACGGGAACATTTGGTAACCCTATTTTTAGGCAGTTTTGCCTTGAAGAATATTTTCTGTGTTCACTATTTTACTTTAAAGAGTTACATTATCGTCTAATGTCAGCGCGTTCCTGTCCTCGACTCTCATGTCTCTCTGCAGAATGTGGAAGGGCCTGTACAACCACGTAGAGAAGACCACGCCTCCTCGCCAGTCCCCCGTCGACTTCCTGTCAGCCGTGAAGCAGGAGACACAGCAGCTGGAGGAGGAACTGACCATTCACCAGGAGGTACCACCTGGGGGACCTGCCCACACACCCCCTGGCTCCAGACAAGGCATACAACCATCGAACACAGAGACACGCCCCTTCCAGTAAACCCTCCTCACAACCAGACCCCCCCCCCTCCCCTCCCCTCCCCTCCCCTCCCCTCCCAATTATTGAGGCCCAGCTGACCAGCTGGATGTTTTGATTGGTTGAGTCTCAACATCGCCACACCTGACACACTGTGGTGTGCAGACATTGACTCTCTCCATCAAGAGTTTCTATTTGAGACCAAGAGGTCTTGAGTAATACAGTGGTCTTACACATTTACAAAGAGATCGATTTAACAAGCCACAATCCAAACATTTTATATTTTTGATGTACATAATTGGTAGTTGTTAAAATACCTGTTGCAGGTCTATTTCAGAGGGTCAACTTGCTAATTGTATTTTATTAAAATTAATCAATATTCATTAAATACCTCAAGGAAGGGATGATTACAAAGGGATCATCACTTCCCATTAAGTTACCTTTGATGTTTTCATGGAATAGTTACACGTTAATGGTTATATCTTGAACTATGCTAATGTTAACAAAATTCAAGACATTAAAGTTTCACTGACGTTCTTTTGAAATTATGAACAATTAACAGAGAACGTGTACAATTTGGCATAATGCTTATGGGCCTGTGTCCAACAGGAGTCTTGTCCTTATCCAGCTCTGATGAGGTTCTCCATTTTATCCATCTGCCCCAATGCAAAATAAAATCATATTGATGTAATATCTATAACCAAATATGATTTATTAAAAGAAAATTAGAATAACCATCTCTCTTCTCCTTACAGAGGATAGCAGTTCTGACCGGGAAACCAATCACTTCAGAGAAGATTGAGGTCCCGCGGAGGAGGATTAGCCAATTACAACAGAGATTCTGCGGGCCGGACCCGCCCACAACTTACACATATCCAGTCACCAGCCATGCACAAGACTTTGGTTCCACACTTGCCACTGAAGCATCCACTCAGACGTCATCGATGAAGGGGCGTGTTCTAACCCTACCTTTGGGGCCCTCCGCCCAGCTCAAGGGACACGATCCTGATGAACTTTCCACTTGCAGTGACTTTGAGTCGGGAGTGGCCGATCTCAGTAGCCGCTCGTCCAGCGGTGTGTATGATGGCAAGGACCCAGACTCAGAAGAGGCTGCCCTCAAATGAACCTGGAAATGAAAGGCTGAAAAATCTAGGAAAGGTTTAAAATCATACTACTAATTAGTGAAATGTGAATTTTCAAGTGGATGCTCAAGACTGGTGGCAAAGTAAATGTAGTTTCTTATTGGTACAGTAGTATTAAACTTTGTTTTCCAAAAGACAACATATATTTAAGTAGGAAGTATAATTTAAAGTTTGCTTTTCATTCTATAAAGGGAGTTGAAGTTAATCAGCGAAAAACATTTTTCCTTTTTCAGATTGAGACTGACATAGAGACCATGAACAACAGAGCCTCCTGTTTTGTAGTTTTAACTGTTACATTTTAATTGTTTATGTTTACTAAATTATGGACTGCAGTTTATCCAGTGCTCTGTTGAAGGAGTACAATCTGGTTTGACATCATTTAGAGGGGTAACTAAGCATCACTAATCTCATAGGCTACTGAGCATAACATGAGCCAAGAAGTCTACTCCTGTTTGACACCTACTGAGGAAGACATACTGTACATCAGATAAGAACCAGAATTTGATGTCATGAAAGGCAGAGATGCCAGTTTATTATCCAACTTGTCATCAGTCATAACATCCGTTTCAGCCTCTAATGATACTCGCCACTCTTTGGGTTACAAATCACTTTGGTTCTCATGTATTAGTTAAAACAAGCTTTGAAAGACTTGTTTTAGCCCTTAGTAACTTGTTGACAAACTGCTGAGATGAGAGTTAGGATGTGCGTTTTGTTTTTCAGGAAATTTTTTTTTTTTTTTTTGCAAATGTGTTTACAAAAAAGGCTAAACTTGAATGTGTATGCACCTTTTTTTTTGTTGTGAATTATACTGTTTTTAAAAGGGATGATATAAATTTGAGAGATTATTCTTCAGACTTTGGATGAGATACAAAGACAAAATGTATGTATACAAACATTTTGCATCAATTCAGATTTTAAAAAGTGATCAAATTCCCATGTACACACATTTTTGTTTTCTATTCCAACATTTAAGTCTGAAATTCTACATGAAGTAGCAACATTGGCCTTAAACATTTTTTATATAGCGTTTGATCTGTGTACAGTAGGTTCTAGTCTAATTTATTTAAAAGTTAAAAGGTAGACAAAACGATAGTGGCATCTTTCACACAAGTACCAGCTGTGTAATCTGCACATACTAGCTGGTACTGTATGTGTGAACACCAGTGGTCAAAAAGACCTCAAAGCAAAAGGGGATGTAAGAAGATCCATGATATATTAACTCATTGCTTAATTTGGTTTCATTTCCACTTCTTTTTCTACAATTATTGTGGCCCATGTTTCCTAATACTGGATGTAAACCGATTCAAATGTTTTGAAATATTATTTGTATTATATTTAGGGAAGTGCCATTACACAAGGTAAAGGAACTTTTTATTGTCACATACATTCCTGTGTGCAACGACCACCGAGCCCAAATACCTCCTTTACAACCTCTCTTTTACTGTAGCCTGTGTCTATATTCTGTATCTACTTTATTGATGAACAGTATCAATAAATGAGCCCTTTAAAAGTGAAACTAATGTGCTTTTTACTGTCATGTGTTTCTTCAAACAAAAGGGTTTGGGGCACTATACTCTCACACAACAAAAGGTTACATGCACTGTGCAAGGGTGTGTTCAAATTCACAAACAGGTTTATTCTAAATGCTTTATTATTCTAACAAATTAAATAAGAACATTAAGTCTTTGAGTCATTTATAATAAAGCTTATTAACATTAAATACAGTATTCATATCCAGCAGCATTTAAAACCAAATTCCCCCAAAGTCATTCCCAAATCAATGTTTCCACCAAATCGTTTCCATTATTGATACTGAAATGGAAGATTGCAACAACCAGAAGTTCCACCCTCTTGGTATTTGTTTGAACTCTCAAGTCCTCTGTATTTCCTGCAGGTGCGGGATGTTAAATCTGCCAAAGGCTAAATCATGTCAGGTTAAGTGGATGTAGCTGAAATATGTTATTTAAACTAATACAGCTACAATATATTGGTGAGGGCATCACATTTTATGTAACAGAACCTGATATGTGTGCAGTGAAATGCCTTCCAATCCAAATTATAATTTCTGTAAATAAAATGCACAAAAAAACAAGTGCTAACATATGAATACAGGCATCTTTTTACACTGATTGTGTAAGGGAGTGCGGGCTTCATAGCTCAATGAAACAATGTCGGGACAGCGATGTCAGATGTGCATTTGGTAGACATCGATTTAGCAGTGGTATTAAACTTAGTCAAATTTGTTTCTACCAGAGCAGTACATTTGTCAGTATTCCACCTTGATTTATTTCCATATTGCTGGCTGTTCCTATTATTGAGAGCTTCGTGGAGTTAAACCCTAGGAGGAACATTTAGCAACCACTACCATCACAGTTCAAGCCCCTTCACATTGGAAGCAGTGCGGACTATGTTCACGGCTGGCTACGGTGTAAACGTGAAATGTGCGTTTCAGTACACGTCGGTAAGGAGCCCTCAGAACAGGCAGGTTAGAATATAGCACCATCAGGTTCTGTCCCCTGAATAGCTCTACCATTATATCTAATGAAAAACAAGGAAGCAACTGTGATAATGTGCATCTCAAATAAGTTAATTAGAAACTGAACGAGCATTCTGATTGGTTCCCTGCGTAGGATTTACAAGATGTGTCGTGCCATATTCCTCATTTCTGCCTCTCTAAACATTGTACTGTTTGCCAACATTTTCACAGAACCCCCAAAATTGCCTAAAATGCCGCATAACTAAATGTAGTAATTAGTCAGTGCCATGCAAAGGTAGGCTTATACTTATGATGTAAATATAAACCCCACCCTGCATTACTGGTTAAACGCACAAGGCATTTCCATTTGGTGTGGTTTTCCTCTCTAGATGCCTGTATATTCCCGTCAGAATTTTTATGCTCGACACAGTAGTGATCTCCACTTAATTTTGTCACCCGGGCTATCCCACACAGCCTTGCTGAGGTGTGGCCGCAGCAGGCAGTGTGTTGGTCAAGTCCTGCTACATCTACACTAAGGATCTAGCTCTGGCACCGCTGCATTCAATGTGAAGGGGCTCGTATTACACATAATCTGATGAGTCCTGGTGACTGTAACCCCCAAGTAAATGTTCCTGTGATGTCACTGTTCCCACTCTATTTACTTCAACCTAGGAGCAACCGGCTTTAGGGCCAGGTGCGACCTATGGCACTGGCAATCTAGCCATCGTCATCTTATTTCTCATTCTCGTCGGTGAAGTAGTGTGCTTCTCGTCGTCTTTTCCTCTTTCACCTACTATGTAAGAGAATCCCGTCCCAAGACAATCTCTTGGGCCTTCCAACCTGAGGAAACAAAAGAAAAAGTGAAAATATTTTCACCAAAAGCTGGCAGAGAGGAATGACGTTGCAAGGCTTCTACCTTGAGCTCTACTGGCTGCTAGCAAACTGTCCGTGTGTGTTGATGGATTGCGGTAGCTTTTCTTCTTTGGCCCTTCGGCTGTGGCAAAGCTGTGGAAATACATGCATGCACACGAATACAGCAGCACCATATTAATGATGAGGTAGGAGATGATGTTTGGCACCAAAGCACCCACAGAAATTCTACAGTAGCAATTAAATGGGGTGGAATTCTGTGACTCCACATTTGGTCTTGATATGTCTTTAAAGTAAACGGGCATTGCAAATTTGTTAATTGGTGGAACTAGGGCTGGCCACAAATATTCAATTATTCACGTATTCCTTCTTGGGTATGTATTCGATTTAAATATTGGGATTCAAGTATTTGTTCTTTCACATTATGCATGGATGTTTTCCCATTAATCCCTACCGTCTCCATATAAACACACATGTTGAAATTGAATTGCCTGCCCTACACTGTGTCATCAACACAATTATAATGTAATTGCCTGCCCTACACTGTGTCATCAACACAATTGATTGCAATTGGCTCTGTAAGAAGAGAGCGAGGTTATTCATTCAACACTCTTATTGGCTAATACAGGAGGTATATGCTATTTGACAGCTCTGACTGGGTATATTGACGTGTCAGTCAAAGTGGCCATTTTGAGCGCATGACTATGTTTACATGTGTGTTCACTGAAGCTAGGAGTCGAAGACCACTGCTGTTATACTTCTTAATTATAGTTGAGTGTTTTAATGGTGTTTTTGAGAAAGTATTCGAAATACCATCAAGTATTCGAAACATGTAAAGTGGTATTCGGGACAGCCCTAGGTGGAAAATAATTAAATAAAAAGGTATTTCACATTTGTGTCCTGTTTAGTCCAGTATGGGCACAACTATGCCTGGACCCTCTCTCTAGGAGCTAACACATGGCATCCATCCACTTGTTTATGTATTTCTGACAGGTTGAAACCATTTGGATCTTGGGCCAGTACACGTCTACGGACTCACCGTTCTCTTTTCCATGAAACTAGATAGGAAGTCGTCAATCTCAATGCGTCCCTCCAGGAAGTTCTCTGCCGTCTCCTCAGACTCCTCCTCTGCCTGGTGAGCAGCCACCTTCAGACGGGCCTGCAGAGCACTGAGGCTACAGCTCTGGCAGAGGGGGATGTGATGTACGCATCGTCACAGATTCATTACTTATAGGACATGGAGCCCATTTGAATGCACTATTTGGCTACTGAAGTCATACTTTGTGCCTACTGTAGATAAATTCCTACCAACCAAACCTTCAACTAGGCTAGGAAAATGTCCGTCTGTGTGCTTGCCTCACCTCACCGAGGTCATGTTGTCTCTGCATTTTTATCTCAAAGGCCGATTTCATCTGCGTCAGCTGTTCATACTGTCAACACAACATATAGTGAACCAGTTCATTATGCAACATATAAGAGAGAGAGAGAGAGAGAGAGAGAGAGAGAGAGAGAGAGAGAGAGAGAGAGAGAGAGAGAGAGTCACCTTGTAAAGCATTTCATGTCTTCTTCCTTCCAACTGTGGCTCCATCTGAAGGTTTTTCTCTGGAAAACACAAAATTGTTCAACTGGCATCTCAGGCCAAAACAAATGCCTGGTGTCACGCGCACACTATTAAAACAAAGAACAGAGGAGCTCAGAACTGTATTGTATAGGAGCAATGGTTCCCAACCAGTTTGCGTACCCCTAGGGGTCCTGGAGCAGCTTGCAGGGGGTACGTGGAAAGCAGCATGTTGTGTGTATGTATGTCTGTGAGAGATAGAATGTGTGTGAGAAAGACTCACTGGCCATGTCCACTATGCTGGTAACCAACTCTTCTTTGTCATTGGTGACCTGCTTGAGCTGCGGTAGGCTCATAAAGAACTCAAGCAAGATGTCCTCCTGCTCCGACATGTCAGTCAGCTGGGACCCACTGAAGAGAGAAAAACGGGTTAAAAACCTATTTCACATAATTGTACCTACTCATAATAAAACGTTTTTTAAGTGTTAATTGTTTTTAAATCGTATGTGTTCATGGTGGTTAAAATAGGCTGTTAATACTGTTTATTAGGCTAGGTTTAAAAATATAAATGTATCAATGCCAGGTAGCAACTATACACCTATAAGATAAAATCCAATTAGAGCTATGCAACATGTGGAACCACAAATATCATGATGACAATTTCAGAATCAGAATTGCAACACTAAAAATAGCCTGTATAATACAGGATCTGCAGAAACCCTATACACTGTGTATACCTCATATCAGCGAGCTCGGGGAAAGACTCTGGAATCTCAGGCATCTTGTACATGTAACCATTTAGTCCGGCCTGTGTGAAAGAGCCACATGAGACAGAGGATACAGTGATCTCCGGCGTTAACGACTAAATTATTAGGGAACTGAGGGAAGAACGCGTGTGAGCACCTGGGAGTCTCCAGTGGGTACGGGCAGCGGCAGGTCATTTATCAGTCCGTATGGGGCTGGAGCTCTGGCAAGGCTGTGAGGACCGTCTATCCCACAATGAGGCGACGGCGCCGGGTTGGGCCCAAGCGGCCGAGGAGCGTAATGGAAGGCCTGGGCGTGGTACGGAGCCATGCCTGCTGGCTTGTACATGCTGCTGAAGGGGGAAGAGATAACATTAACCACCATCGTTACAAAGGTCACCCTGATATGCCAGGGCTGTGGTGCTCCTCAAGCAGTATATGAGAGGGAGACTCACTACGGGAAGCTGGAGGAGCCACTAGACATCAGGGCAGGAGGACTCTTCCAGAACTCGTCCAGGAGACTCTGAATGACCTTCCCCAGGTCAGAGTGCATTCCAAACTACATCACACATACACACAAGAACGATACTAATAACAAACCAACATTTACAGTTTTGACATAATACTAATTATATTACTACCAACAAAGAAATGATTAGTTATAGCAATTTACACGTTTGCTTTTATTAAAATGTCTGCCATCAATGTATATTTCACTTAAAATCTCGTCTGTCCCTTCCCTTATCTTCAAGGGTGGCTGTCAGTCCACATTCAACATGTGGAATCATGCTGCCGCCCACTAAAGACTACCACCAATCGCATCTGTCAAAGTCCACATTTGACTTTTTAAACACTCCAAGATCTCACGGTCATCTAGCCTTCTGCTCTGTGTATTCCGGCATTCAATGAATACTTACATTAGCGATGAGGGGGCTGGTGACCATGGTGCCATTGTTACCGTCAACTAAATGATGCCCAACAGGAGGGTAGACACTGACTACTGGCTTCTCCTGAGGAAACTGGGGGGGCAGGAGGCTAGAGGAGGAGATAAGATAGTTGAACTAATTCACGGGCAGTTCATCAGAGCCCAATTGCAAAGTGTGTGTACTCACATGTTGACACTAATAGTGGAGTTGTTGACAGTGAATGGTATCCTGTACTCTACATCTTTCTGGATCTCTGCAAGGCTGTAAAGAAAGAAAGCATGAGATAAATGTCATGAGATATGAAGGTTTTCTAAAAACCACAGTAGGAAGAGAATGCTCACAGGTTCTGCTGCTAAGTATAATCAGATATGAAGCCTTTCACTATTGAGCAGTATTTAAGTGCCTGAATACAATAAAAGTTGATACTAGTTGTTGTGTGGCCTGTTTGGGGGATTATGTGTTTTATCCTCCACCAACATTGGGTACTAGCACACTTTTAAATACAGACCTTTAAAATATATCACTTGTAAATGTATATCATACCCTAACCTGTTAGTACTATACACAAGCAGGGAGGTTATATGAGGTCTCCAATACCTTCCACGATACAACAGTACATTAGAGAAATGGATTTACCATTGACTTATCATGGTTCCTCTAGTAAACAACAGCTAATACTTTAATCTCTTCAGATAGGCCTACATGTTATCTGATTGTATACAATTGTGATGTTGTCAAGTGGCAAACATATTCGAGCCAGCTACGTTTGTCCCTATCGTAATGAACGACAGTCATGGGGTTGTACCACATTGGTCTTGCTGAAGCTTTTGTTTCAAGGGTGAATTCTGTTGTTGAGTCATGTCTCAAATGCTATTGAAACGGTGTTACCAACTAAGCATAAGCTTTGGTTAGCTCTCAATTGGCTTTACCAAGCTAAGTCCTCCATACCATATGAGATATACAAATGGTTATTTCAAATATCTAATATGATCCAGACGGCCCACACACACACGATGACGCACAAGCAGGCCCCAGTCTTACAGTAATTTACATTCAGCTTCATGTTTGTTTGCAAAGGTTGTTTGCCGTACTGTACCGTACCTTGAGTGAGCCGCTTTGAGTGACTCGATCTGCCGCTGTCTCTGTTGTTGTAAGCTACTAATAGGTGGGATAGGTCCAGAGCCTTTGGACGAGGAGAAAAGCCAGTTCATCCTCTCCCGGCAACACCACACACCAAACTTATCGAGATGATAAATTAAATGTAAACCGACGAATCAGACGTAAAGAAAGTAAAATTGTCAGGGACGCCGCGCACACTGATTTGTAGTGCTAATCGTTAGCTAGCTAGCTTGCTGGCTGGCTGGCTAGCTAGCCGCTTAACGTTGTCTGCTCGATGTCCAAACTCGTCCCCTAACTTTACGTTACAAAGTCAGATGGCATGTCGCTAACGTTCGGCGGTTTAGTTTAAGTTCGTAACGTATAAATACAATTTCAATGTTGCATTTGATTTCCTAAAACAATCTAACGCACAAAGAAGTCAACAACCTCCTTTCTCCTGGGCACGAGCTTCACGTACTACGTCACTAAAATGTACAATTTCACTTTCATAACAAAGTAAATTATGATATTACAAAACACAAAAAAACGTTGTTCCAATTAATTTGGAACTATCTATGTATCTATGTAGTATCGGTAATGCTAACTAAAATTAGAAATACACACTGTATAATGTGATTACGTACGTAATTATATTTTAGTTTTGTAATATGCAGGCGAGATATAATGTATCTTGATTGAAAATATTGAAATATTAATGTTTATATCACACATTGATTCTGATAGATAAGATGTGTTACGGGTGTGACACGTTTTATGAAATTTTGTCGAGTTCGTCTCCGCTATAAATAATCTATTAAAGTACGGGCCAGACAAACGTCTGCTGTGTTTCAGCTTCGAAAATAGATCTTGTTTATTAATATTTATATTACACATATTGAGTACTAACCACTCTGAACATGTTCTCTTCCTCAAAGCCCCATAAAGAAGCAATGAACGGTCATCAATGACAGTGAACGTATGAACTGAATCATTATTCACTGTCCGCTTCGCGCTCAGAAGAGAACATCACGACTCATCATCGTGGTTAGCGAGACCAATCACTTTAGAAACACATTTCTCAAGTCAAGAACTATAGAAATGATCCCTGAAAGTATAGTCTTAACGTATCACAGAAAGGAAGCAGGAGGTCATTCACGGCGAAGTCGTTCTCACTGAGGGGTTGTACCTTATATTTACAAAATATAAAATAAGAAACATTTAAAGTTACATAATACAACGTAGCGCTTGCTTTTAATAATATAAATGTCAATAACATACATTTGAATTGTTTACTTAGTAGACGTGTATGTAATTTGAAAACAAATGTATTAAATAAATCAGAACATTGTACATAATAACACGTATTATGTTAAACAATACAGCTTTAAACGTAGAATACATTATTAAATACTAATATATACAAAAAAAATGCAAAACACCTTAAATTAATGTTATGTTTTTCGATTTGAGAGTACCCATAATCCTTTGCTGAATATGCGGTTTTAGTGTTCAAAAAGGGGTGGGGCCTGTATACACTTTAGCCTAGGATAAGGCTAAAGACAAGATTTTGTTCGACTTCGGGCATTTATAACATTTGATATTTCGTCATTGATGATGTATGATTGGTCACAGAGTCATTCTGCACAATAGGCAGGCTATGCTACTTAAAGTTTTCATGCTTGTTCAGAAGTATGACACCGATTTTGTAGTTTTCACAAAATAGTTTATTCATGCGTTATGCATATTCTTTAAAATCCCGGCCGGTTCCCATCGTTTAATTTTCAAGTCCGATGAACATGTTAAAGTATCTCATATATACACAATATATTCCAACATTTTATGTATTATTAATATATTATATTATTGTTATCATTATACAGGCACTATTCTGTAAATGGAAGTTCTGTGTTGTAAATATATACAGTGCTTATTAAATTATATATTGTAAGCAACTATAACATTGTACGTATTCAAAGAGAAATGAACAGAAGGCACAAATGTTGTGAATTTCATGCTACTAGGCTACTGTATAGTGTTCATGCAACTAACCATTTCTAACACAAAGCACAAGGGTAAAATATTGAATAATAACAAAAACATTCAGGCTTAATCTTTCACTTTCTCTCTTAATTTCAGAGACTATAACTGTAGCAACAACTAAATATTCATAAGTGCAATCATAATCATTTCCCATAAACCTTAAAACAGAATTCATAACAGTGTCGACATGACATGATAAAATTAGTGTCAAGACAATGTTTATCAAAATACCTTTTAAACAGTATATTATTATAAAATTTAACAATAGATCCATACGTTTTTTACAACAATATTCTTAAGATATTTGTTAATCGCTTGTCACTCCTTGTATGTTTTAATTTTTGGTACATATGTGGTACTTTATTCTTATTCAAGGTAGTAACAGCATCAGGGACAATTCAATTCTTGGTAATAACTATACTATTCTATCAGGCCAGGCAAATACTGCAATGTATATCCCATACTTGAGGTAAAATGCAGCATACTAAAACTTCAACTACAACCAAACTTAATGAGCGGCTGTTGGTATCAGTATACAGAACACCTGTCAGCTGTGCATAGACATGCATGTAGGTTTAACCAGAGCCATGGAAATTAGAGTTACGCCAATAGAAGTTAGAAATTGTCAAAAGTCACATGGTTCACGGAGAGGCAAAATAGTTTCCAGAAGTGCTTGGTGGGCAGTTTGAATATTAATATATTCATATA
>JAODOY010000001.1:45872-60664 GCA_025399855.1 Forbesichthys papilliferus | reverse complement strand
TCAAGCGTCTGTTCAACCAAAGTGAACTTCCATCCATCCATCCATCATCCGCTTCATCCGCTTATTCGTAGTCGAGTCGCAGGGGCAGCAGCTCCAGCTGGGAACCCCAAACTTCTCTTTCCCGAGCCACATTATCCAGCTCTGACTGGGGGATCCTGAGACGTCCCAGGCCAGTGTGGAGATATAATCTCTCCACCTAGTGTTGGGTCTTCCCTGAAGCCTCTTCCCAGCTAGATGTGCATGGAACACCTCCCTAGGGAGGTGTCCAGGGGGCATCCTTACCAGTTGCCCGTACCACCTCAACTGGCTCCTTTCGACGCAAAGGAGCAGCAGCTCTATTCCAAGTTCCTCACAGATGTCAGAGCTTCTCACCCTATCACTAAGGGAGATGCCCGCCGCCCTTCTGAGAAAAACCCATGTCAGCCGCTTGTACCTGTGATCTCATTCTTTCTGTCATGACCCATCCTTCCTGACCATACTGTATGTGAGGGTAGGAACGAAAATTGCCCGGGAGATCGAGAGCTTTGCCTTCCAGCTCAGCCCTCTTTTCCGTCACAACGGTGCGGTAAAGTGATTGTAATACTGAAGTGAACTTCTAAAATGTATTTCTTTCTTTAGGTTCAACAAACAAACAAACACATTGAAAACCCCCTTCTTAAGACATTGCTCTCGGCACTCACAGCATAGGCATAGCACGGCATAGTCTTTATAGTCTTTGACACATTTCTCCGAAGGAGCACATTTTTCTTTATTTACAACGCATTCATTTTTATATAAGAGGAACAATAGACCACAGAGTTGGTGAAACATTTTTGTGCCTACAAATGCAAAGTTAGTGAATGAGGTGAGTGTAGTGGTGGGTGACCTACAGTTTCAACAGGCACTGGGAAACAAATAAAGTATTTTCCTTTGGGGTCCAACATATTGGTGTGTAGAACAGCCTTTGTGCACCCAGAACCACTTCATTGGCCTGTGGAGATCACTGATAGTGAGGATGACAATGGGAAACAAACATGGAGAGCTAGAGGTACATGGGTTGCCACTACTGCATCTTATAACTTTGCACAAACACAGAAAAACACCTTCACACTTCAGCCCCCTCAAGCCCACCCTGCCTCATTCAGAGGTACTGTAGGAGATCTTAAGCTGCTCACCAGGCCCTTGTTACCAAGGCAACAACGCTGGCTGGGTGAAGTGGATCCATTCTGTGGTGAGGATAACATTACTTCACTTATGCTTGGTTGAGAAAACGTATAACAATATAAAAATAAAATTAAAATGTTTTAATTTACTTTCTTTACCCCTGGGTTGCAACCTGTCTATGCCAGTGTATGACTTCGCAGAAGGACAAAAGATACACTAGCATGTACGAGAATTGTAATAGCCACACATTGTCTTGCTCACACAACCATCTTCATGCAAGGCAGCTTTAATGCTCAAACCATTGAGGGTGGGAAGGAGGACGTTTCTGTCTTTACAGTCTATAAGAATCACCCTACTCTACAGTATGTCAGATAGACATTCAGTTGGCCAATTACTATTTAACATTTAACAACTGGATACATTGAATGTGATGGCTCGTAGGTTGCAAAAGCACAGAATAATGGCTAATTACTTTATATTAATGATTGTCCATTTGTCAAATGATTTGTTGTTGGGAATCCGGCTCCACGCTCCAGTACAACAGCTAACCAGAGCAACAGTATAAGAAATCTGCCTGCAGAAAACAATGGCTTGCTAGCATTTGCTAGCATTTTCACAAATGTTTAAAGAGCATAATGGAAACATTTCAAGTGCTAAAACAAAGAGGGGAAATAGGATGTCTTCAATGTGGATGGCTTCAGCTGCACAAAACAAAGAAGAAAATTATGCAGAAGCCCAGGCCGAGCCACACTTTGCTCGTGGCTGGACCGGATATGCAGGTTAACCTTAGGAGACATCACAAGCGTTCATTAGCATGCCGACAGTGGCATTCTCACAGATAGGTGATATTTAACCAAGAGACTGTACGCACACACGCACACACGCACACAATGTATAATCTTCTATTAGCAAAAAGGAAATTGCCTTTTTCAGCTGTCACTAGACTAGACCAAAATTACTATTATAATAAAAGTATTGTGAAACCTGATGGTAGTGTTATGGAATCCAGTGCACATAATGTAGATAACAAGTCTCACCTGTTTTAATCTGTGTGTGTTAATTGAAAAACGTGGAGTTACTTATAATTGATGACACCTATTTTTTAGTGTTTATTAGTTACAGTAGACACACCAGGAAGAGCCATAGTGGACCGAACACTCTCCTCCACATGCCTAGTTATGAAAAACAGATTCAACCTCTCTCTCTCTCTCTCTCTCTCTCGAAATGCAAGGTGGAGTACAGCTGTCATGACCTACAGTATGTGTATGTAGGCACTGGGGGCGCCCAGACACAAAAGTGAACAATCACAGATACTGTTTACAGATAGTTTTATGCAAATGCACAGACAACACACACATGCTCAGGCGCACACACACACACACACACACACACGCACGCACACACACACACACACACACACACACACACACACACATGCACCTGCACAGACTTCCAGGGAAATAATGATGTGCTTTTGGCTCGCCTCTGCCAGCCAGCCTACAGGACTAAATCAGTGTCAGAACTGCTTGGGGGGTAGGGGTAGGGGGAGGGGTGGGGTGGGGAGGGGAGGGGGGAGCTGTCTCCCTTGCCTAGTCTCCCAGCGCTGCCTGATGGGCAGGGGAGAGAGAGGGAAAGAGAGAAAATCCTCTGTTTACTTAAATAGCAGCAGAAAGAGAGAGAGAGAGAGAGAGAGAGAGAGAGAGAGAGAGAGAGAGAGAGAGAGAGAGGGAGAGGGAGAGAAACAGGAAAACATGGCTGCCCAAAGAATACTGTGATGTGATCTAAATGAGCCTGAATCCAAACTGCACTTCTTCATTATGTGTAAATGATATGTAACTAAGAGAGACACACAATTGAGGATATTATCTCTATCTGGCAACTTTAAGAAGTTGCCAGGTGCTGCCACAGGAATATGGAAATGTAAATCATAATAATCTGTATCGTTTAGAGACTTCATGGGGTTTCCTTTAAGAATACGCCCATGTACTGTTGTAGTGTTGGAAATGTTCTAGTTCTAGCATTCTGTAATGCTTTGGCAATATAAGTAAATGTACACTTGCCATGCCAATAAAGCAGCGAGAGAGAGCTCAATGAACAAGCACACACACACACACACACAGTTAGACGGTGCCTTGCTCAAGCTGCCAGTGTCTAGGAACTGGGCTTCTCAGCTGTGCGTGAGCGTCTGCATGTGCATAGAGCACAGAGGATAGGCAGATGGTGTGATGGAAGGGGACAATCATTATTATGGGATGTCCAAGTCATGTCAGCCCGGGTCACTGTGGAGACCCACCTGTCAACGTTTGTTATCACTAACATACTCTCTCTCTCTCTCTCTCTCTCTCTCTCTCTCTCTATCTCTTTCTCCCCCCCCTGCCCCATCCTCATATCAATTAAGTTTATTAATTCAAACTTGCTTTATTGGCATGTAAGTCAATGTTGCCAAAGAAAATGCAGTCAGTTCAGCATTTTGGACAGTACACAAACATGACATAAATGTAACGTTACTGTTAAAAATAAAATAGCCTACATTCCATAATATCCCCTGAACCGTGTGTGTGTGTGTGTGTGTGTGTGTGTGTGTGTGTGTGCGCACGTGCTCATAAAGGTCACTCTTTGTCCATCAGGTTGTGGCATGTTACAGTAATACATATTTGGCAGAATGTTTTATCGACTTCTCCTAGGAGTATTTTTAATTTTGAGAGCTCATTTAGCTTTTTGAAGTCCATAATTTCAGAATAAAACCTATTAAAGTAATTGTTTCTTACTTCATTCTACACTCTGCATTGTAGGAGGAAGCGCAACTCTGTCTCAACCTCAACTGTCGAAGAGTGACATTTTCTGTATTCTTTTGGTTGCCATGATTCTTTATATCTTACTTTTTCGAGTGGGATTTTCTCTTTCTCTTTTTCTCCCTCCCTCTCTCCCCCCATCTCTCTGGCTTTCTCTACCTTCCTCTCTCTTTTTCTGTCTCTACCCCCCCCCCCCCCCCTTCTCTCTATCTCTCTTTCTCTCCCTCTCTCTCTCCTCTATATTCAGCTCCTGCCTCCTCAAGAGTGCAGGAAGGTTTGTGCGCTGAATGTAACTAGTGAGATAAAGACATTCACATTGTGATTCCTTTGGCGGGGTGCTTGCGCCCACTCCATTCTGGGCCGTGTGACCTTGAGCCACCAGAAGGTGCGATGCAGGGGCTCCACCAAAAGTCGTTTCTTGCTCACAGGGCATCCCGGGCTATCCCACATCTGTGGGCGATAAATTAATTCACAGTCGTGATGCGCCGTGACTGAACCAATACAATTTCATCGTATTATCTTGTCAGAAAAATTTGAGTTGCGCCTAATTCAATCTTCATATAAGCACTCCCAGAGGAATTAAGAATCCTTCGTAGAGAAGAGGAGATTTGAATATAGGCTGACTGGTGTCTGTATGTGGAGGGATTGAGCAAGGTGCTAATTTCTTGTCTTCTTTGTGTTCATATATGAGCGTGCAAGGTATGTACACGTGCATGATATCTTAGGCACTGACAAGCTACACTGGCTGGAGAGCTCGCATGTCTCGCTTGATGGAATTAGAGAAGCAAATAAATTACTGGAAGCAAACCCATGGGACTTTCTGTAGTGCACAGAATGGATTCTTGATAAGGATTCCCTGATAATAATAATATCTTTTTTTTAAATAATAAATAACCAGAAACGTACTAAATAGAAAATGTTAAATAAGAGTACTATGATATGGTACATGCATTGCTCTCTGACTTGCATCCATGGAGAAATATACTGCAAATTTTAAATATAACAGCTGCCTAAAGTTTAAAAAGATACATATTTTTATAAATCCACAAAGCATAAGTTGCTTGTCTCAACTATGTCGGTTATAGTACTTGCTTGAGAAGGGTTGTCTGTGAGTGGTGTGTTTCACATGAGCCAGACAGTAAAACCATAGTGAAATAATTGAATCAATAGGCTACAGTACAGGAGAGCCATGTGAAAGGATGCTGATGGCTGTCTTCCATAATACTACCAAAGCCACAATAACACTACACCGACTTTTACCACCAATGAACATTATAAACCTGGATACAAATATCGTTTCATTGTTACCACAAGGCACCATCAGTTATCTGAGCTTGTGAGACACTAACCTGGGGGTCAGGTTTGACTAATGACGAGGAAGGCACTGGGGAAATGGCTGCCGCTCTCCTCTCCATTAAAATATTCCAGATAGAAGATGCACTGCACAAATATAGGCTAATGTTGCTGGTTACCTGTTGTGGCATCTTGTATATTTCTCAATTGTCTTATGGGATAAATGCATCCAGTATTAGTGAATGGAGAACATACATCATATTTCAGAGATTCTGTTTTCATCATTAATCCATGTTTCATGGAACCTAGCCTCATCACTGGCACTAGATATATGATATACTTCTAGTAATTTATTTTAGTATAGAAAGTAAACAAATGAAACTATGTAGGACAGTATTATAGTAATTAGCTTTTTGATTTTACTTCCATTCTGTTGTTATTAGATAGCAACGAGAATAATGTACTGAATACATTCCTGTCTTCCAGATTACAATGCACTGTGCAAATAAAAGAAAAGGCTATATTTTGGGTCATGGATATACAGTTTGTTTTCAAGCAAATGTAATCATTTTAAGACAAGAGAATACCTTGAGATACCGTTTAAAAAACCTTCCAAAATGCTTTGAATATTTTGTTGTTGCAATTAATTAAAGTTGCCTTCCACATTCGGGGTTACATTCTCAAGGCTTACAGTACATTAATTGAGTGCAGGAATCACTTCTGTTGACTTTTGAATTCATTACAATGTAAAAAAAAAAAAATATATATATAAATATATATATATATTATATATTTATGTATTTATTCATGACTGTCACCATTCAATTTTGTTTGATGACAATGTCTAGATGATGTTTTCCTCAAATGTTAGTAAATCTTCCAGGAGACGTCAGGAAAGGCTTCAAAAAGGTAAGCAAAGGAAATGTAAAATGCTTAGAGGGAGCAAATCAAACATTCCACCATATGCAGTGCTGATGGCTGTAACACCATTAAATGCTACTGTGATATATTCAGTGAAAACGGCACAGTTGTTTTTTCTCTGTGTTTCGGATTTCACAATGGTGAAAGGATTGGGAGATTGATGCTGGAAGGAACAGCAATATTGATTATAGTAAGACCTTGGTTGCTTTCTCACATTAGTCTCCACTGTGACACCATTGCCATTCAGCTGAGAGGAGCAGGAGCATGTTGATTATCCCCATGGGAGCAAGCCGGGGCACGCTTTGGACGTGACCATAAGATATATCAAACGCATATCTGACCTGTTTCTTCCCACAGAATGTGCTACATCCACTCCAAACACATGATATGCCCACATTTCGTTAGTATTGCATCTTCCTCGTAGACTAATAAGCAGGAAGCGGAAAATGAGATAGCACAAACAAGAGGCATTTAAAGGCTTGTGGAATAATGAATATTTAATGCTGTCACTTGGGTCTGTCATTCTACTTGAAGATTGCTTTGAGGCTTAGTTTGAGCGTTATGGTTGTCTTTTCCTGGAAGAGAAAATATTTTGTGTTATCTGATAGGAGAGAGGCTTTGCAGGATAATATGTGTATTGTTCTTAGTTCTCACTCCTTGTGCCAGGTCTTATGGACTTATGGATCATGACAGTGAAATGAAAATTGTGGGTGTTAAGGGACTCTGCATGGCTGTAATGTCACCCTTAGAGCCATCCGATATAGGCTGTTGTACAGCAGCTTGGCTGTGTGCGCTTGACAGAAGATTTCACTGGTGTGATATGGTTCTACAGAGATAAACTTGTTTTTTATTTTATGTTTGTCATTTTAAATATAACACAGCTATCTCATGTTAGTAACAAGCAAAAAAGCAAACCTCACACCATAGTCAGCATATTTGCCAGACTCCCAGTGGAATATGCAGAATATTGCTTCTTGTCCTTAGGGATGAAAAAGCTTTTTAATTAACATACTAAAAATTACCAAATGTGTTGGATGTAATGGTAATTTGACAAGAAATGGCATACATTTGTTGTTTCTTCACTATTAATTATCTCAAGGTGCAAAGCATTGTGGGACATACGTTGTGTATTCTACAGCGTATAAGATATATATATATATATATAACTTATCTTCGTATATTCTACAGATCCTAAACAGAAGAGAATTAGGTTTTTTTCTTTAACTAAATAGCAAGCAAACATATACACATATGCCTAAACACACACGCACACACACACACACACACACACACACACACACAGAGGACTCTGGGGAACCACATCATACAGAGGACTTGATTAAAAATGCCTGGGCTGCAACAAAGGACAGTACGGTAGCTCTGCTGCTCTGAAATTGTTCAGCCATTAGCAGTGGAACACACAAGCCTTTTCATAGTCATTAGTTGATAAAACAACCCTCCGATTTCCCATTAAAAAACCCATTCGTCCTCCTTCAGTGGCGATGGCCAACCTCGAGCCTCCCTATACCTTCTGTGACTCCTGGGACTGGGCGAACAAATGGCAGCTTTTGTGCAATTTCTTTAAAGAGTTAGTATTTCAAAGGTTAAGCAGTATCCCCACTTCACCTTAATACTATACCCTATGTTGTCCTATCATGCTGTTTTTTGGGACTTCTGAATGTACAATGTTGATGAAAGTTTAGGTAACAGGTGCTGCCAGATGGCTATAAAGGTGTTGATGTTTAGGTGACCTGAGTGTTATTTTGTGCTGCTATTTATAAATCAATTGTATACCTGCCAACAATAAAACAATTAAAAATATGAATAAAGGGTTACAAACTAAACATGCTGTACAGAAAAGGCAAAAATCACATCTCTTAACAAAAGCCTAGAAAGCAAAATTACGAGAGCCCAGAACTGATATGAAATGTTAGTTGAATAATGTTTACACCCTTCTCTGATGATATAATATGAACATATTATTAATACTGCAATAAAAAGCGCATTATGTCTAATGCCGTTTATCTTAGAGAATTTCGTATATTTTCCAAAGATACAAACAATATTATGTTTATCAATTCAATTGAGGGTTTATGCAAATGCAGGCAGAAACAATTACAATTTCCTGGCAGAATAACATTTTATTGAAATTTAGACAGAGGAAATACACATTTGTGCTCTGTGCAATGATTGAACAGCTTGTTTTTATGTACAGTTTATACATTGCTATATATAATCTCGTTATAAGTAGTTAAAACGAAAAATCACTACCCATCAAATACTCAGAAATATCAAAGTCCCCATCCTTCCCACCCACAATTCGTTTGTATCGGCAATCTAAAGTTGTAAAAAAGCCATTATATTTATAATTTTTAAAAACATTCATTCAAAGACGTGTAGTGTCAAGATTCAAGTCAGTATGTCTTTTGGGGTCAGGACCATCGAGATCTTCCGGTTTTCTCTAAGACTGGCAGAGCAGTGCAATGACACCAGTCTGACTCCACATCTGCTGTTTGTCTGAAACGATCCTGAAATGCACCTGAGCATGAGGTTGTTCATTTAGCATCGCCAAAAGCAATGGTTTCCAAGGCAGGCATGCCCAACACACGTTTCCCTTTCTCAAGTAATGTAGCTGTAACACGCCGTTTTGGTTCTGAGAGGAACAAAATACGAATAGAGAGAAAAAAAATTAACTCAAAGGTGAAGTCAGGGACTGTTGCTATTTTAACTTGATCAAAACAAAACCACCTCTGCCTTCAATGCCATAGGATTCTCCCTCCGGCCTCCAAATTGGACATACATTGCCAAGGTTGGGATAGTGTTGTGTGGTGCGGTCTGCACCACTTTGTTTGTGTTCCCACTTACAGAGCCACGGCTGTGTAGAAACACCAGATGATTTATTCTGTGCGCACACTGAACAAGTAGGCATTCGCTGAATTTGACAAAAAGTGTATTCGTTTACAATCGCTGACTCCACCTTTAAGACGCTGCGGTCAACAGCAAGGGGGACGGGGGGCGGGGGGGGGGAGGGCGCTGGAGCTGAGCCGCGTTTACAAGTTTGCATGGATGTCCTCGTGCCTCAGAACCTTGTAGGTGAGCCAGTAGAAGATGTTGAAGACGAGGAAGCTCAGGGGGAAGATTGCCCGGGATATGGTGTCGATGCGCTTGGCCCGGTCCACGAAGCGCTTCCGCAGCACTTCCCCATCGTAGCGGGTCACCGGGGGCGGCGGGCTGAAGACGGAGGCCCCCTCGACGGCCGTGCCGTCCTTGGTCTGCAGGCAGTGGCCCAGGCCGTAACCCCGGAAGTAAAACCCACGGCTGTCTCTCACCAGCTCATCTTCCTGTAGTTGGGTTGACACACAAGTCAACCAGCATTAGCTCACAGCAGTGCATGTTTCCTCACAGTGGATGCTTTCTAGACGGGACTTGGTTGTTTGTAATAGGGCACCAGACATGCACAGGAGTAAAATAGGAGAAAACAACAATTCAACCTCAGGGACAGAGCTATTTTTGACCACGGTAATATTGGATAATAGTGGATATTTTGGTGTTACTGTACTGAGCCAGTCGATTACTGTGGTTCCAATGCAAGGGCAAAGGGGGCAGGGAAATATTCATGTTCATCGGTACTCAAAATTACCAAAGCTTTATGCTGTATTTTAAGGACATCTTTTTTTTTTTTTACCCAATGTTCCAGAAAAATAAAGTACCTATTAGTGAAAAGCCACCGTCTCAAAAAACAAAAAAGTAAGGAAAAAAAGAGAGTAAAATATGCATTATGCTTTGATGGATGGCAGGGCACTTTTCCACAGTGAATGAGGGCCTCTCCTCTGTCCCTATAAAGAGAATATTAATAGACATGTAGCTTAGGCCTGCCAGTACAGTGGCACTTTAAGAAATTCACTTTGGCAGAGAAGGTAGAGATGTGCAATCTAAATTGGGTGATTAGTAGTCAGGGTGAGGTGCATGGAGTAAGTTGACCCTCATGTCTCTCTTTGTCTGTCTGTCTGCCTGCCTGCCTGTCTGTCTGTCTCACTGAGCCTGTCAGCCTTCTGGAGTTCTGTGGACAGATTTGGCAAATACAGCACCCTATACATCCTGTGAATAGACCCATTGCTGTCTCCATTTAAAACCATTTGACTTTTGCACTTGATGCAGTATAGTATGGTGGGACAACATAGTCTAGTAGTGGTCTGGACGTTTTACTCCCCAATGGTAGGTGAAGCTTGAGTGTAATCATTATTGAGATGCCTAACTGCTATTTCTTTGTTAATGGTCCTAATTACAATATTTATTAGCAATATTATTTATAATATATAATAAATAAATAATAAATAACTACATTTATGTTGAACATTAATATAGCAGCAAACACCTATATTCTATGTAAAGTTATAGTGGAGTAATTATATCCTGAGCAGAGAATGACATCACATTCCCTCTGTGCGTGTTGTAATCCAAGTTCCTCTGGTCTTTGTTTTAACTGCTGGTCAAGCCACGTGTGCACATGTGTTGCATGTG
Source organism: Forbesichthys papilliferus (assembly GCA_025399855.1). NCBI lineage: Eukaryota > Metazoa > Chordata > Actinopteri > Percopsiformes > Amblyopsidae > Forbesichthys > Forbesichthys papilliferus. Next base: position 49,994 of record JAODOY010000001.1, on the reverse strand, counting down.
TGTTTGTGGCCCACAAATGATTTGTTTTTTGCATTCGTTTTGGTATGAGATGCTGGTGCTTAGTGTGACATCTTGTGACAGACAATAATGTTTATATTAACGGCCCCATATCATTCCATTTTGCAAACTTTTTCAGTTTGCTATTATATGCTATTTTCAGTTAACCTCACAAGATCAGGATGCTTCAGTTGGACTTTGCCGTGATAGTCAGTCTGGAGAGCTGGGAAATCGTTGTTTCAGGCTGGTAAGCCTAGTGTGTGGCCAATCAGCGTCGTGGTTAGCTACGGGCGTGGTTTAGGCGTGACGAAGGTGACTTGAAAACAACTTGTTAACAACAATGGTGGGTCCTGCAGAGGTTAACGTAGTATATAATGCTATATAGCATCAGTTTTATTAGAATGTATTATTCTCAATGGAAAATATGTTTTCACTCTTCTGCTGACTTTTCTTTTGCATGAGTGGAAAACAACAGACTGCTGGTTCACGCAGGTTCCTCCAAACACCTGCCAAGTATTTGTTGAAAGCGCCTGCCCTTTTAAAACAGCTTCCCAGATGGTTTTGTCTAACAGACACAGATATCTGGTGTGTTAGGTTCATCTTCAAACGATTCTGCAACAAAAAAGAACAAAACACGCCCTAACTTGATTTGCTGTCTGACTGGGACTTTTTGTCACCTCTGGGGCCAAATCATTGTGTAATTTGGGTGTAATCATGTTCGGCCTTATTTCAAAGTTATCCAGTCCTTTTCATTCCCCTCAGACAACATAAGTGGAAATTATAAAATTTAAACTATAGGACCTTTAAGATAGTCTTCTTACCATTCTAACCTCTAGTGGAATGCCAGCAAAGGGCAGTTGGCACCACACTAAAGAGAAGTCCTTCCAGAAGCTTTAGAGTAGCTCACTGCAGCTCAACATTCTATGGGAGCAACCGTTTATCTGTTGTGCCAGTGAGAAACTAGCACGGCTTAATTATCCCTTCTACACCAATGCTGTATACATGATATACAGTACATCATGTGTTGTCTAATGGAGCATTCTTCAAAAGATAATTAGGTAATCATTGTCTCTGGTTCATGCTCACAGCCCATGTCAGGGAGGTATCAGAAGCTGAGCACTTGGATTTGTTGAGTGTAGTTCAATTACTGCCTCTCCAATTGTGTTTTAGGTGGTATAGTGTAGATACATGGTGGACATTAGTTCAGCTTTCAGTGAGTGATCAATGGCAATGTGTGCATATACTATACAGTATGTACTGAATGTGCATGTGGATATGTGTTCCATATGCACAATGTTTGCCATAATACACTGTGCATATGGCACACATTGCACAAGTATGGACAGTGTATATGAAGTACACACTGTATTATCTCAGAGCAAACTTGAGCAAACCGCTCAATGACAGACCAGAAGGAAGGATGCATCACAGAAAAACAACCTTACATTACTGTTGCAGACCAGCACCACAGAGGCAGGAGACAAACATCAGAGGGTGAGAACCAGAGGGTGAGACCCAGGGCGTGGATCTCACCCTTATCACATGCAAAAGGGGGGACGTGCAGGTACGCCCTTTTGCTTAGTATGTTTAGTATTTAAGTATTTTGTTTTTTAATGAATAACTCAAAATTGATTAAGAATTCACTTGTGCCTTTTTGGCAGTAGAAAGAGCTCATCAAGAGCTTTAATTTGATATATACATCTCTGTTTCACCCAAAATGTCACTTACGGCCCTTTGTTTCTCAGCCCTTGAGAAGCATTGCCACTGTGGGTAACATAAAAGAGTGCTGGTGACAGGGAAAAACTACAACAAGAAGAGTCGTTTGTGGGAGAGGTGCCAGGGCAAATTGGGGGTTTGCGGTGAAAGTTGCACTACACAGAAAATGTGGGCAGCCACAGGCAGGACAAATTGGGTTTGAAGGTCACGGTCAACGCAGCATTCTGTTTTACCCTGGTGCAGGCGCTGCAGTGCTGATTTAGGGTCCCACAGGTCAGGTTGTTAGCAGTGTTATCATTCACTTTCCCCACCAACTCCACTCCTCCAAGTGGACTGGCAAACACTTCCGTCAAAAAGGCAGCTGACAACATTGGAACACTAAATATCAGCGGATCAAAGTTGGTGTTGACTGACATGGCCTTTTAGTGTCCGGTTGTATTTGTTTTGGAAAGTCTTTTTTCACTTTGAAGACATGAATGATCTGTGCCGTCTCTCAATAAATATTATAACAAACAATATAAAATTATAATAATTTGTTTCTCTATTTATTGTGTTTTAAGTGTACAACACTTTGATACACTGTGGGCCTCATGTACGTACATTTTTTTATAACGTAATCTGCGCTTGGCACCGTCCTCTAAACTTGGCATTATCACGGCGAGTAGTCTAGTCTATGTTCCAGCCATATTTGTAAGTTGCGGCACCCAAAAGCAATGGAACAGCAGACTCATGAAGTAGACATATTTATAAATAGCCTACTTGTCTAGACTTTATTTATCGTCAAGCTTAAAGACAACATGGGTGTAATTCTACCCCCAAATAATTATGTTTGGGTGAGTATAACATTAAAAGGAGTGGAATAAACATGTATTTTAACACCACAGCAATCAATTCCTTCAGCACATCTCTCATGGCCTGTGTCTTCCTCTTGCTTGGAAGAAAATGGCCATTGCTGGCTTCTCCGGTGTTCAAAGAAACACGCTATGGGATAGCACCTTCTTTTCAGAGACTTTTCACCGCAAAAACGACATGCGCTTTGCACCGCAGTATTCATACATTCAATGGCAAAGGTAATAACTCTCTTCGTGCGAATCTCCTCTCCTCAGACACTCCCAATTTCCCCTCCCATGAATGCGATTGTGTTCCTTCAGCAGGCAGTATAGGGTTTTAGCCATGTGCATGCTGTTCATACATACAATGCCATGTTTTAGGTGCAAAGTGCGACAAAAATACACTTAAAATACACATTAATACATGAGGCCCTGTGTTTGTTAAGTTCTTTATAAATACATTTAGATGTTTTTACAGATTTTATTGAAGCTGCATGTGTCATTGTGGATTTGTAATATCACCGACCTTATTGATGCAGAACTAAATGAAAATGTTAATAAGTAAAGCTTATTGCTTGCTTTTAGGGTTGAAGAGGACTGCAAGGAAAGAGTTGTTTTGGCACAGTGATAACATAGCCTACCAGCCAAGACCTTATGCTATAAGAATTAGCTTTGGAAGTTGGGGGGAAATATCTTCAAAGAACTAGTTAGGTTTAGCGCGGTAAACAACATAACTGGAAGTGTACATATTAATTCCTTAGATAAAAAAGCATGTGGAAAACCCATTTTTTCAGCACTACTAACTCATAGTGTGTAATGACCAGACTAAATCAATTTGAACATAGAACGCAGAGTTAACTCACATATTTGAGTGAGAGCCATCGTGCAACCAACAGGGAGATTCAGTCCCGCTATACAGTCCACCATTTCACTTTCCACATCGATTTACGATGAACAGACCAGTCCAGTAAATCTGCTGGTTTCTTCTGCCCAGACAGCAAGAGCTTGGCAATACATCTGGGAGGCTGGCCGACATGTCTGATATCCCATTAATAGGATATTCAAGTCTTTCTTCCTGTTACCCTTGAGATTAACCTCGGTGTTCCTAACAGACATCTCAACTCCTTCTATAAATGCCTTTTGTGTGTCAACCAGTGAGGATCCCATGTACCAGAGTTACTGGCTGGAGCAGAGCATATCATACATTCATCTGACACATGACAGCCAAGGAAAATTATAGGTGATATATTGCCCTTCCTCTACGTACAATGGCGTGACCGAGACCATGGATCACAAAGTCACGGCCCAGGTTGGAGCTCTTCACCATGGAAACGAGAAGCGGGCTGATAAAGCTAATCTAATATGACAGTGTGTGTGGACACGGTGCATTCTGTTTGTTCCTGAATATACAATAACAAGAGGCACAAGCTAGTGTCAGATGAGGGAACGTATGTGTGTGTCTTCGCGTTAGAATGTGCTACTGTGTTTTCACCGCACAGTTTGCATGCATGCACAAGCAGTTGACACACTCCACTGCTCCAACACTGCTAATGCCTCAGGTCCACTAGTGCTAAACACC
>JAODOY010000001.1:32024-43747 GCA_025399855.1 Forbesichthys papilliferus | reverse complement strand
ACATTTGATTAGCCACAACACTGAATTATATATTTCCAAAGCTAACAGACATTATCATAGATGATGAGATGAGAAGTGGCCTTTGAATGTGGGCCACCGCCGAATACTGATCCAAGCAGAAGGAGATTATTTACTTAGTTTGTTTTAGAAGAAAAAATGAATATAAAGAAAGATAAACAGATTTCCTCAGCATGGAGGCTTTGGAGACCAAGCCCTTCTGCAACTCAGTGACCTGCATCAACAGAGAATTATATTGAAGTTACAGATGAGTGTGTGTGGTGTATTGTGCTACTGAAGATGCATGTGATGGCGCTTGGGCGTGGTGAGGAGACATAACCTACTGTCTTAGCAGATGAGTGTGCTAACTTTGTGAACGGTTGTGAGACACAGCTACTGTTGACAATGCCAGTGTACAGGGTACCTTAGGCAGGGTCAGGGTACCTTAGACAGGGTCAGGGTACCTTAGGCAGCCCCAGGGTACCTTAGACAGGGTCAGGGTACCTTAGACAGGGTCAGGGTACCTTAGACGGCACCAGGGTACCTTAGGCAGGGTCAGGGTACCTTAGACAGGGTCAGGGTACCTTAGACGGCACCAGGGTACCTTAGACAGGGTCAGGGTACCTTAGGCAGCACCAGGGTACCTTAGGCAGCGTCAGGATACCTTAGGCAACACCAGGGTACCTTAGGCAGGGTCAGGGTACCTTAGTCAGGGTCAGGGTACCTTAGGCAGCACCAGGGTACCTTAGGCAGGGTCAGGGTACCTTAGACAGGGTCAGGGTACCTTAGGCAGCACCAGGGTACCTTAGGCAGGGTCAGGGTACCTTCGACAGGGTCAGGGTACCTTAGGCAGGGTTAGTGTACCTTAGACGGCACCAGGGTACCTTAGACAGGGTCAGGGTACCTTAGACAGGGTCAGGGCATTTTAGGCAGGGTCAGGGTACCTTAGGCAACACCAGGGTACCTTAGACAGGGTCAGGGTACCTTAGGCAGGGTCAGGGTACCTTAGGCAGGGTCAGGGCACCTTAGGCAGGGTACCTTAGACCAGGGTACCTTAGGCAGGGCCAGGGTACCTTAGGCAGCGAGGCCCTGGAGCCAGAGCTCTGGGTGGTCATGGTCAACACGGTGGTGATGCCCAGGCCGACTCGGGCCGGCGCGGCATCCATGTTGATCCAGAAAGAGACCCAAGACAGGATGACGATAAGCAGGGAGGGGATGTACATCTGGATCAGGTAGTAGCCCATCTGACGCTCCAGGTGGAACTTCACCTCAATGCAGGTGAATTTACCTGCAAAAAAAAAAAGGCAGGCAGAAGTAGCTTCAGTTTGACTTTACAGCGAGAATCAGTCTGAGGAGCTTGGAAATAGCTGTGTTTCTGTCCGGTAAACTAGTGTGTGGCCAATCAGCAACAAAACAATGGCGGGTCCTACAGAGGTTAACGTAGATGCTGCAATATAGCATCAGTTATATTCAAATGTATTAGAATAGCAAAGAAAGGCACTACAGGCTTTTCTTGATGGAAAATGTTTTTTAACCCTTCTCCCGACTCTTCTTCTGCATGAGTGAATATAACAACAGGCTCTGCTGGTTCACAGGCTTGTCCAATCACCTGCCAAGTTTTTTTTTTTTAAAGCACCTGCCCTTTTAAAATCGTTTCAGTGAATGGCTCCCAAGAAGGATATGTCCAACAGACCATACACCTGGCATGTCAGGTTAAGGCAGAGGTCATCTTGACTCCCAGATGTGGTCTTCAGAGTATAGTGCCGCACCCACATTTGAGCTGTTGCTTATTCTCTTAATATGTGTATTTGAAACATGCAATAACTTGTTTGGTGAGAACACAACGTTTACTGAGAAGAGCAATAATGTTTTTCTTAAGCAACTGACATATTGTACAATCCAAGTGAACACCTTCTGCTCATTACAACCACTAAAAGGTGTCTTAAACCAGGTGAATACCTTTATGTATTCAAGATCTTGCCTGATGTTCGGCATCATAGTTCATTATTGATGTGGAAACCTAGTGCACAGTAGGCCTGAAGAAAGATTGTTTTGATTCATTTAAATTATTTGTGTTAGTAGTAGCCTACAAGTCAGGCAAATATGTAGACCCACCATGCGTGTGTATATGTGAGGTTAGCTTACTTAGTCTATGCCTATAGGCAATTGCTAAGCTTTTACGCACCGGTTCTGATCGCTAAAGGCCCCGATCACACACAGACGCGCCGCTTCAAAAGTGCTCTGATAAAACCCTGATCACAGATAGATAGATGCCTGTGCCGAAGAGAGTGGCTGCTGTGTGTATGTACGTATGTAATGTATGTAATATGTATGCACTGTATACTGTATGTAGATGAGTCTTTGTTTCTAATAATGTACTTCTATATTTTATTTCGTATAATGTGTTGGAAATAAAGACATGTTAATCTAAAATGTAAAATGATACGTCATTAGGCTATTAGACTACGTACGGTACCTGTGTTGTAGTACTTGGTGCAGTAGCCTAAATCCTTCTCTTCTTTCAGTACAAACTGGGGAAGAGTGAGATCGTCAGCCACTTGCACTGGGTTGTCAGACAGCCATTCAAAGATCAGATCATTCATGGTGTATCCGACTGTGAAGACAAAACAGCAAAGTAAAAAGAGAATGTCAAGCGATATTGAATACGTAGATATTATGTGCTAAAAATGGTTAACAGATGGATGAATGATACAACAAACGAAAACAAACAAAGTTATTCAATAAATCTGATATATATACACATTACTGTAGATCACGCTTTAACATACCTGCCAACATTTGGCAATTAAAAAGAGGGAGACTTTCCAGGTTATGGAGGTTATTATTATTATTATTATTATCATCATCATCAATGTAGGCAAATAGCCTACCTACAATATACCTAAAAGTGTAGCCTATATCACAAAAGTGCAAACATTGTGAGAGAGATTGGAGTGTGTTTTCAATGTAAGGATAAAATGGAGTAATTGCATCCTGAGCAGTGATTAACACCACACTCCCCCCGTGTGTGAACTGAGAGGTGTTTTTGTTTTGAATTTTATAAAGCGTTTTTATTAGGGAGTGCAAGGGGACAGAGAACATGGAAGACAGTGGTGATGTAATCCATCTGCAGTAGCTACGCCCCCAACTCAATTTGTCACCATTAGGGTCGCATTTTGCATCTCAAAGTTGGAGTCAGCGATTGTAAGCTAGTGCACCTTTTCACAATCCACCAATTATCTCCACACAGTTGGACAGCTGCCCGTTCTGTTTGCGTCATGAAATGAAATCCATTGTTTCTACACAGCCAGGCCGCACCACACAACACCATCCCAGCCTTGGCAATGCACTTCCAATGTGTGGGGCAGAGCGTATGAGGGAGCAACCAAGTGGCATTGAGGGGAGAGGTGTTTCTGTTTAGATAGAGTTCAAATATAAATATAAATATCTTTCTCAAGCATCGCTGCGTCCACCTTTAAGATGTGTCGTCACTGACGTCTGAAGGCTGGAGGACAGAGAGGCACGTGAGGTGGGCGCCTGCACACACGCCCACACACATGCATACAACCCCCCACACACGTACACACACTCGCACTCGGTGTGCACCACTAAAGTGGTGCAGACAGTCACTTTGGCAAGGTTATTTTGGCACACAGCCTTGTGGCCAGACAAGATGGTCCACAGGTCAAAGTTAATATTTTCTCAGTCTTAAACACACATGCCTGCCCACACGCACACACACACACGCACGCACACACACACACACACGCACGCCCAATGCCCTTGTTGATTTATCTACCCATCTTAAGCGTCCCACATATCAGGCGTTCCCAGATGCATGATTAACAGTACATTAGAAATGCAGGATTCTTGACATAGTTTGAATAACACCGATCTGAGCTCCTTGGGGGGGGCCCCCCCTGAGTTACAAAGGCATTAATTATTCAAGATATTATCGCCTTTTCGCTACCACCTCCTTGAAAAAAAACACCACTAAAAAAACAAAAAGAAACCCTTCGTATCTCGCTCCTGAGGAGAGTTGCAGTCTTTCAGACATCCGGCTCTAATGAGCAGGGAGAATGCCAATGTTACGCTAAGATAATGACATGGCCTTCTTTACTTTCATCACTGACAGCTTAGAGGATAACAGAAAATAATTGATATTGTATTCAAGGTAGATAATAAAAATGTAAATGTATGGCTGGGGATGTCTTTTCAAAATGCAGTTAAGTGGTGCGTTAACTTATTTTATGTTTTCCAAAGAGGTTCAAACGGTCACCATTACTGTCTGAAAGCTGCCACTGTAGTGGTTCACATTCAATGCTTCAGCCCTGCTCTTCATTTTTCACTCAAGTTAAAAAGGGGATTTAGGGCAACACCGAATGCTCAAAGTCTTTCTGAAGTGGGATAAACTGCAAAATATAGAGCTTCGATGTGCCACACGGAGGCAGAATATTGTAGTTTGGGATATTTATATCGATATAGCAGGAGCATAAAAGGAAAGAGAGAGATCATTGGCCTTTCTGTCTCTCTTATAAGTGTACAGTGTTGGCACAGCGAATGTCATTTCAATAAAACCCTGTGGTGTCTTTTTCACATCCAGCCACAACCAAGGTGATCAAACCCTTGGACTGTGCAAACGCTTGCCAAAACAAGCCCAGGATATTCCAGTACATTATTACTGTATGGAGTCTGCTCTAATGTCAATTTGACCAAGTACATCTAACCCTTATTACGTGTAATGTCACCTTTGCTACAGAGAATGTCTCTGCTCAATAAATAAAAAACATACATTTTATTCATAGCCATGTGCCATTTTACGATGCAGTACAATGAGAAGGTACAAAAGCACTAGTGCATATCAAATGCCATATCCTTTCATTTTCTATTATGTACATCCACTACTTGGCAATTTGCAGGAACAAATTGAGCTGCTTTTTGTGGAAAGATGGAGCACTCTTCTTCCCAGCAACACAGAAAGGGGGGTGAACACAAATGCCAATATGCAGGTTTGTTTATTTATCGGTGGGCAATACTGCCAGAAAGGCAGTGTACTGATGCCACATTTTGAATGGTCCATCTGTTTCCCATTTGCCAGTTATTTTGTCTATGTGAGGTGAAATTAGGTCACCTCTAGGCAATGGGGATGGGCCACGTAATAATAATAGAAACATGAAATGAACGTTTTATTATTAATATCCCAGAAATTGGCTTTGTCAGGGCATATGCTATTCATGCCCAAGGCAATGATGGGTGTTTTCCCCCTTATATTGTAACAGTGTAATAAGGCAGAACAGGTAACCAACAGGTTTAGAGCTATAACACACATTCCATGAATCAGCTCCATTTTCATAGTAAGAGCGGTGTCATGACCAATATGATGCTCATGACTCACGAAACAACATAACGCTAGAAAGCATGTCCCAAACCCCATCTAAACCTAAATCGTCATAGGTAAGGCTGGCCACTCGGCAGTCATCTTGGTTTACACCTCCTGGCAGTTATTAGGAAGACCCTATCTGAATGAATGGGAAGAGAGCCATAACTGAACCTCCTTCTCTCATACAGTTCAAATCAGAATGATCAAAGTAGTCTGTCTCCATAATGTCTCTGGAACTTCTCCTATAGAGTTCTATTCAAAAGTATCTGACGTCACAGCTTTATGCCATACGTCTTGGCACGTTTAGACACAAGTGTAATACAAAGCATGCGGCAGGTGGGAGGATTGAAATGAGGACAGCGAGAGAAAAGGAAGTAGAAGGAGCCAAGACTCACAGCTTTCCAGCTGCATGGTACAGGTCTGAATGTCCATAGGGAAATTCTTCAAGTCCATAGGGCAGGACAGGATAAGAGTCAGTCTGACACGGAAACAGAGCAGAGAATAAGGGCAGCGGTGGGTGTAGGTTAAAGGATAGGACGGCTTTAGAGAAATAACAAAAGAGAAATGATAGTTAAGGCAAAACAGGGCAAGGAAGATTCAACGACAGCAATACGTGTTCCAGTTTCCACTGAAGTAAATCTGCAATAACATTAGGCCAATTTGTTTTGTCCCCTCCCTTTCTCTAAAAGCTAGATTGAAAAGTTCACATTACGATACAGTGTCGCTTAGTGAACCCAGTTCCTCTGTAGTGGCAAACTAAATGGTAAAGACATGCCTTGCTTTATTTATTGCTGCTGTGACACATTAAGTCTTCCACAAGCGTCCGGGAAGAGTGGGAGCTATTAGGGAGTTTGGGTAGAAGAAAACAGTGTAATTACCTGCTGTAATGCATTGCCAAGAGCAAGACAAGAGCCACCAGCACTATATTCACATGAAGCTATATTCTACTGAACTTCAATGACATTTCTTTACGCAGTAACCAATAAACAAAACTTAAAAACCCATATGAATAACTGTCTACGCCGTTGGAAAAGCAAAACAAATTTTTTACATAGCTTTTAATCAAACCTATAAGCAAAAGTGAGGCACAGTCATTTGTAGTAGTCTAGTCTAGTACATTACAGTAAAACAATGTGTCAGGAATACTGTGCAGCAAAGGAGACTAAATACTGTAATGAACTCAACCTGATTATGGCAGACAGGCAGACAGACAGACAGACAGACACAGACATACAAATAGGTAGACAGACAAACAGGCAGGCAGACAGACAGACACGTACATACAAATAGGTAGACAGAGAAACAGGCAGGCAGAAAGAGAAAGAAACAGACAGACAGACAGATAGATAGACAGACAGACAGACAGACATGTAGACAGACAGGAGATATAGACAGACAGAAAGATGATATAGACAGACAGACAGGCTATACTGTATATACAGACAGACAGACAGGTAGACAGACAGGTAGGCAGAAATAACCTGATGCTGTACAAGACACTGCCATCCTGGAAGATTCTCAGCAGCTTGTTGTCAGTAGTGACTTCATGGAAGTTGGCTCCCTTCTCGTTGGCGAAGAAGAGGTCGGGCTTCCAGATGGAGTCCAGCATGGACGGGTCCAGGTCCAGGGAGTCGTCTGGGTACTCTTTGTAGGCCAGGCGCGGGTCGTTCCACTTCTGCCGCAGGAACACGTTCAGCCTGTAGTCCTGTTGGCGGGGGGTGACAACTACTGAACAGTAGGGTAACATCCTGTGTGCCTAGCTTTGCAGTGGACCTTAGAGTGTAAACACGGGAGATGAATTTCATGAATTTCATGTGTTTGAAGTATTAGCTTAACCACGTACACCACTACATGAACTCCATTAGCATGTAGGACGACTACAAAGATTGTTGTTGTGTATTGATTTAATTGGCAATAAATAAAAATGCCAGATTACTACTACTAAAATCTCTAAACTGTGAGCACTTCTTCAAGGACGATATAGAGAGCGGTAAGTTGCTCTCTATGGATTTCTACCACTAGATGTCACACTAATCGCACCAGCCTCTCAGACCAGAACACCAGTTAACCACGCACCCACACACATGCACGGGTGGCCGGCCCGACTACTTAAACGTGTGTGCAGTAAATCTCTGCTCAAGACTCACTATATCTTTACATAGAAAAAAGGTTGTTTGCTGTTATATTACTAAGGTATTAAAATACCGTGGCGCAAAATACAAATAACAAAACAAAACATGGTGGATGTTAAGTCAGTGACTATTAGCATAGAAAATAAAGCGGTGCTGCACCACAAAAACGTGTCACAGAACAGTTTGTTTGGGGCGGTAGGGATGGTTTATTTTAGGGCTCAAATCCTGTGTGGGGTGACACATTTGGGGCTATGCTCATCTTTGTCACAATATCAAAAGTCACTCTACTGAAGTAATTATATGTGTTGTCTTTCCCCTGTCTAGCCCACCTCTCCTCCAGACAGACATACAGACGTGAAGCCGTGTACAGCACAGACCCAGTGACGGCCATTCCCTCCTCAGCCTACCAGCTCCATTCTTTTTTTCCCTCCAATTTCCCATCATAATTAGAGCAGACAGTTCATTATCAGCTTGTCAGTGACCCAACTGGTCTCTGAAGGTGTGCGGATACGCTCCAGGAAACAGAGAAATTAGGGAAAAGCTGAAATACTGAACAGTAAACACCGGAGGATAATTAAGATAGTGGGAGTGTTTGGAGGCCTCATTTAGAAATAACGAGCAAGTCACAGATGAGATTACTCAAAAAGACAATCATGTATCCTTTTAGAATATTAGCATTTGTGTGTGTCATCGCTACTAGCATCCTTACCATGGTTGTTTCTGTGATGGAACCAAAGCTGTTGATGAAAATGTTACAGGTGACATTTACTGGTGGCCCTGAAGAAAAGAGGACATACATTATGATTGTTTGTTCCTGTCTGTACTGGTACATTTAACACCCATTCACACGCACAACAATAACCATAAAGAAAACAGTTAATATTATATAATAGGTTGAAATAGTCAGGGCAGTAAATTGAGTGTTCACATGACAGCAAGAAGCAGCCAAAATGATGGTGACTTTCAGATCACAATGGTGAATTAAAAGCATTTTGCTAACACCTAACGTTTTTGGTGATATTGTCAACAGTGAGAGAGATAGGACGCCATTAAAAATTGATGGGTGATGATAATCTTGAGACCTTGTTCGAAAGAATTAATCACTCAAATATCCACACTTTGCTGATGGATTTCAGGTTAGATATTCTGCAATACACTTGTTTTACATCCACCCCCAACCACCTTTCCCCAATTTTACCAATGTTTATGTTTATGACAGAAAGTCTCTAAGAAAACATATAAAGGGGAATAAAGTGCAGCTCTGGGTCATCTAGTACAAAAACAAATTAACAAATGAACAGTGCTTTTTAATTCCTTGGACATCCTTGGATTAAAGTCATACTGTCAGTCTCACAGGACAGAAGAATCCTTTCTGTATTTTCACACGAGGCATCACATTAGTGAACTAACAAAGGAGGGATAATAAACTGAATAAGCAGGAAGCCCCTGAATCAAATCCTGACAAACACACAAGCGCGCGCACACACACACACGCACACACACACGTCAGAAGATTCTGTATAGCCTTCTTTTTAGCACAGCATTAAGTGTCTATTCCATGTGATAACGTTCAGGGCAGCAGCTCCCTCACACTGGGACTGCACACCTTTGAAGTTGGGCCTGATGCGGGCGTCGTATCCAGATGTCCTTCCCATGAGCTTGTCCAGGAAGTCGGAGGGTGACAGCTGTGGTCCTACCTTGATAGGAGGCTTGGTCTCCTCCTTACAGGAGCTCAGTCTGACGGCACGTGCACACACAGGAGCCCATAGCGACATGAAGAGAAAGCAGAGGACAGGTTTAGGGAAACAGAGCTGGGAGCGGTGGGGCGAGTGTATGAGACTGGAGTGGGGTCACATGAGAGAAGAACAACATGGTGGTGCAATTCACTGCTGGCCACTAGGGGCCTGCCATCAAAACAGAGAGAGAAAACAAGTCTGAGACACAGAGCTTCTGGGGAATGCAGTCCATCACATTTTTGTTCTATATTTTTATTTACTATAACTAATGTAATGAATGTCAATTCTGTAAAATATTGTTCTATTAACGGTATATTAGGACTTAGACTAGAGTACGCTGCTACCAATAACAAGAGATGATATCATTTAATACGGCAGGAGATATCACATGACGCAATCAACCAGTTGTGAGAGGGTTGCAAGCAGCAACTTCACAAAATCCAACTCCATCCATACACAAACCCAGGGGTGATGTCACACACACACACACTCCTCACATTCACACGTTGTGTTGGCATTATCGTGCTTGTTAGACCCCAACAGCATTAAAAACAAGCCATACAAAGTGAACCCAGCAGTCCAACACTAGTTGTGGTCTAGCAGGAGGTCTACAGGCCTGATTGACGGCTCAGCTGAACGGACGTCACAGCAGGCAGAGGAACGTGTCAACAGCAGCTCCAGAGCCAGTGATGCGCACATGGTGATCCGGCCACAAGGAAGAAGGCAGCGAGAGAAGAGACGAGAGAAGATATAGATGGAGAAGAGAGATATATAGAGCTAAGACAGGTCAACATGATAATGGAGCGCGTGAAAATAGCAACAGAAAGAGTACTGGCAGCCTGCCTCACGATGGATCTCGTAACTGGCGGCTTCCCAATGTTTCACCGCTGACTGGACACCTCTATTTGGGTACAATCGGTACTACATACTCCTGGTCGGCCATGACCCAGGTCTGTGTGAGGTACAGGTCATTGGTGCCAGATGGGTGTTTAGAGCACAAATGAGAAGAAAGTCAGACTAGGGAAAACTGTGAATTGACTGTCTCCACCTGTGGTCGCTCACACACAGCTGCTCAATGGGCATGCAGGTGAGACCACTTCTCAGAAGTGTGGAGGAGAGCAGGATCGCAGGATCAGGGGCCATTTGTTCAAACGTAATCTGATCTGATCAGATTGAAGGTTTGTTCGAAAAAATAAAATTAATTTTGAAATGGGATTACATCACGTTATTCAATAACTGGATCAAATCTGATCTGGATCAAAAAGGTGGACTCAGGTTGGATTTCAGGAGCAACATTGAATAAAACTGTAAAATTGGTAAAAACATATGACATTTCTATCATGTACTACACAGACCTATATTTACACTGTAAAAATGGTCTATGAAATATAAGTGCAAAAATATTAAAGTGTAGTATTAAAAAGTAGAGTGAGTGATTACTATACTATAGTGCTAGTATATACAGTATACTAGTATAATTACTATACTAATACACTTTTCTGACAAATTCTGTGAATATCTCTTCAGAATCCACTAGCTGTGTGCATGCTGACAAAATAATCTGGTGTTTCTACACAGTCCTGACATAAATAAACGATAAAGACTGTACTATACTAGACTAGGCTATGCATTTCCAATGTATGGAGCAGAGTTTCCGAGTGAGAACCACAGAATGAACCTAACATGCCAGAGGAATTGTTGTCACAAGTCCATCTGGTACATTGAAATTGTTTGTGAATGGCTGTACTTTCAAAACAATACTTGGCAGTTGATTGGATGAACCATCTGGTTGTTTTCGCTGTCGAAACCTAAACCACACCGTATAATGTAGCTATAAACACGACGCTGATTGGAAAACCACCCCCATATAGCTATAAACATGATGCTGATTGTAAAGTTAAGTTTCTACTTGGACAAATTCAAAATGATTCCGATGCTTTCCAGACTGATTCTAACGTCAAAATTAAACTGAAGCTCGCACATGATGCTTTGCGTCCTCAACATCCAGTTCTTCTTATTTTTTGGCAGGTGCCGTTTGACTGAATGATTTGTGTCACTAGTGTTACAGCTAATGTTCTCTACTGACCAGGCGGCAGGTGGTACACTGCTTTACCGATGCGAATGTAGAAAACACATCATAGGTCCGACGTTTATGCCGACAATCGTTGACAGTTGCCAGACTTGAATATAGGCTATACAAGAAGTCAAGTAAGGTTGATCTGGCTCTGTAAATGAGAACACAGTGTGGTGCAGACCGCACCACAACACGCTATCCCAGCCTTGGCAATGCATGTCCAATTTGGAGGCGGAGGAGCTTCTGAGAGAACACCCAATGACATGAGGTGTTTTGATTTTGCTCAAGTTCAAATATCAATAGAGAGAGAGAGAGAGAGAGAGAGAGAGAGAGAGAACGTGTATACTGTATATCTGAGCAGTGTGTGAAATACACACTTTGATGCACACACACATGCTCAGACT
>JAODOY010000001.1:12962-29928 GCA_025399855.1 Forbesichthys papilliferus | reverse complement strand
GCCCTGATGACATACTGCTGTTATTCTGCTAACAGGGTGTACAGCTAGCTAAGCCCTGATGACATACTGCTGTTATTCTGCTAACAGGGTGTACAGCTAGCTAAGCCCTGATGACATACTGCTGTTATTATGCTAACAGGGTGTACAGCTAGCTTAGCAATGATGACATGCTGCTGTTATTCTGCTAACAGGGTGTACAGCTAGCTTAGCCCTGATGACATGCTGCTGTTTTTATGCTAACAGGGTGCACAGCTAGCTTAGCAATGATGACATGCTGCTGTTTTTATGCTAACAGGGTGTACAGCTAGCTTAGCCCTGATGACATGCTGAAGGCGTACATCACAATGAATATATAACATCTTTAAAATGCTAAACCGATGTCGATGTGCACGTGACGGTTCCTTAAACGGCATGAGGTCTTGTGCTATCAGCAGCAGTGGAGCAGCCAGGAGAAGGTAGCTCCGGCAGGGCCCAGAGGAGTGGCGTGGGGCAGATAGAGAGGTACCGCCAGATCCTGAGGGCCATCCAGGAGAAGGACCAGCTGCAGAGTGACCAGGGCGTGGAGATGGAGATCACATGGGTGCCAGGTAATATACAATAAATACTACAACACTTCTCATACAAAGGTTGCAGCTTATAGTGCTTTAGAATGTTAGAGAAGGCTAAGCGCAGCACTTTAACTGATGTCTGATGTCAGCAAAGCGTGTAAATACAGTATTATCGCGGTCAGAAAAATGATCGAGGTCATTTTCATATATCGCACGTTAAGGCGATATAGTGATTATCGCGACAGGCCTAGACATGCGTCTTTAAGCCCATCGTGTGTGTGTGTGCGTGTCAGGTCTGCGTGAGACCACGGAGCAGCTGGTTCAGAAGAAGCTGGAGGGTGCTGACCAGCTGACGCCCTGGGAGGAATACCTGCAGAAGAAGAAGGACAAGAGGAAGACCAAGAGGGCCAGTAAGAAGCAGGTACACGCACACACACACACACACACACACGCACACACACACTGTGTTGGTAGACACATGCAAGTAACCCCTCCACTCTCCTGGCCTCCAGGGGGCGGTAGAGCCCGATAGCGACGACGACGTTCCGCTGGACGTGGACCTCAGCGACCCGTTCTTCGCGGAGGAGCTCGGTAGGTCAAACGCTCTCAGGACCAGTAAGAGCGGATCACATGTTCTGACATCACAGATGTGGGCGTGGTTAAGGGTGGTGTCCCACACACACACTAATATCCCCACGGACGTGCGATGACTCTGGAGATTCAGGTAGGTTAGAGCAGAGGTGCACTCTGGGAAATGCCAACGCCTGTTTTCTCCGCAGAAGAAGGGAAGAAGAAGGAGAAGAAGAAGAAGAAGGGAGACGCAGAGAAGAAGACAGTGGAAGAGGACGACGACTCAGAGAGAAGAAAGGTCAGATTTATAGGATGGATTCATGTTTCAGGGCTGGGAGTCGAAGAAAAAAAAAAGTAATTAACCGCTCATATTGCTTTATTTAAAAAAAAATGTTTTTAGTTATTTTTTTGCTTTGTTGTTTTATGGACAAGACAGTATAGAAAGACAAGAAGCAAATAGGAGAGAGATATCTGGGAAATACATCAGGTCAGATTGGAACCCAGGCCCATATGGTCGTAGAGCTAGACCAGGCCCACATGGTCGTAGAGCTATACCAGGCCCACATGGTCGTAGATCTAGACCAGGCCCACATGGTCGTAGATCTAGACCAGGCCCACATGGTCGTAGAGCTAGACCAGGCCCACATGGTCGTAGATCTAGACCAGGCCCACATGGTCGTAGATCTAGACCAGGCCCACATGGTCGTAGATCTAGACCAGGCCCACACGGTCGTAGATCTAGACCAGGCCCACACGGTCGTAGATCTAGACCAGGCCCACATGGTCGTAGATCTAGACCAGGCCCACATGTTCGTAGATCTAGACCAGGCCCATTATGGTCATAGATCTAGGCTATTGCTTGCACCACTGATTTAGCCTGAACAAAGTAGTTGTTTGCTGCTATATTAATGTGGACAATATCATACAGACACATTTTAAATCACCAACAAGGAACACTAAAGAGTAGACCACTTATATCTTCATTATAAAGATACTTGGAACAGATGCACAATGCAGGCAGGTGTTCCATCTGCTGCAGGTGTTTAGGGAGAGAGCTAGGGTAGCTGTGACGTCGTCACGTAGAGCGACATGGGATGGTGTGGCTGAACCAACTAGCGTAGGGGACAGGGAGAGACCAAAAGGAGAGATAGTTCGATGTTAGTGGGAGACGTTTTTATGTGACTGGCAACTTAAAGGTTGAGTAGGCAATTTACTTCAGAAGCACATTTTGCTGTATTTCTTGCAGTTCTCTTTACATAACGATAGCATTGGAAAAAAGAAATGCTCTGACAATATGATTATAAAGATCAGTCCTCTGGAAAAGTTGCAGGTCAAATAATACCACATTTTATTCATACTACAATGTCTGTAGTAGGTTAGTAGTTACCTGACGGAGCATGCAGGCCATTGCGGTAAGTGGTTCCAAACTGTTGTGATTCGCCTGTTTGCACTGTGTAACTCTAAGCAATGAAGCTACAGTGTTCTCCTTAAGTTTACACATTATTGATTTAAAAAGGGTGTCTAATGAACACGACTATAGTTGTTTTCTATAGGATCTATTGGAATAATCCATCCTTATCTTTTCTTTGTTTACATAAGCTCGTGAGCTGGCGGTGTTAGCAAAGCGTAGCGCTGCACATTGACATGTTATGCTGAGTGTGACATCTAGTGGCAGAAAAGTATAGATTTTTTTATATTTTATTTTAATCTGCTTGGGTAAACAGTTGAGAATGATTTTCGCTACAGCACCCTCTAGTGGACTAGTTTCATGATTTATTTATCTGTATCTGTGTGTAGCCAGACAGGTAAGTAATGCGTTTGTGTGTGTGTGCGTCAGGCGGAGATGACCCTGCTGATGGGAGATGAGGACGACGCCCGGCACGACCACTTCAACTACGACCGCATTGTGGAGATGCAGAACCTCAGCAAGAAGAAACGCAAGAAGCTCCTGAAGCAGAGCGAGGGCCCGCTGGAGGACGACAAGTTCCAGGTGGGCACTGGAAACACCAGGAGCTACTCTGGTCCCAGTGTAGAGCCATGGTCCAGGAAATACTCTGGACCGCTCTGGACCTGGACTACAGCATTGTCCAGAAACAGCTCTGGTCGAGCTTACGCCATGCCTACTCTGTTGGCCTATAAAGTAACTTACGCCATTCCTACTCTGTTGGCCTACGGAGTAGCTTACGCCATGCCTACTCTGTTGGCCTATAAAGTAACTTACGCCATGCCTACTCTGTTGGCCTATAAAGTAGCTTACGCCATGCCTTCTCTGTTGGCCTATGGAGTAGCTTACGCTGTCGTGAGTGTATAATACTTCTGCGCTGGTGTGTCGGCTGTGTGGACCTATCATATTAAGATCGTTACCTGGTAACCGACCTTCCATCATATTAAGATAGTTATTTGGTAACCGATCATCTTTACCATTAGGACCGTCAATGGTAAAGATGACCTGGTCTCTCTCTCTGGTGTCTCATCTCCAGGTGGACGTTCAAGACCCGCGCTTCCAGGCCATGTTCACCTCACACCTGTTCAACCTGGACCCGTCAAACCCAGGCTACCGGCCGACCCGGGGCACCCACAGCATCATTCAGGAGAAGCAGCGGAGGAGGGAGGAGCGCCAGAGATGCCAGGAGGAGGAGGAGGAGCGGGGTCGAGGAGGCGCGCCGCAGGCCCCCCCGGCCCAACAGGAGGTCCCGACCGTCGCGGGCAGGAAAAGCATGGACCCTGGTCTGTCCACGCTAGTCAAGTCCATCAAGAGCAAGACAGAGCAGTTCCAGGCCCGCAAGAAGCAGAAGACCCAGTAGAGCACTGCTGGGCGTGGCCACGTAGCATAATGTACTGCTAATGTACCCGTGGCCAATGGAAGTGCAGCGCACATGATGCTAAAAATGGACACTACCAGGGTGGAACAATGTTATCTATTTGTATAAAATAACTGTTTTAATACTGGAGGTAATACTCAAAAAACTATTAATTCCCCCTTGGCTACAATCAGATTTTATGGTACAAAACACATATGAAGCTACATCAGTGGTACTGGCTAGAAACATGAACTTTATCAGTTACTTTTCTTCCTGTGAAAGTTGCTAAATGTTAAAAAGCCAGACTATCTTAACTGCCCCCTCGTAAACATGTCTGAGACTGCCTAGGGGCCTCATCGTTGTTTTCCTGCTGATAACGTTATTCTGAGGATTGTTGATCAGCCTTTGGTCACCAGATCTACTGTACAGAGTGTATCTATACATGCATACATAATATTTGTAATGCTGATGAATCTGTTAATGACCTCTGGTTGTATATATACAACCAGAGGTCATTCATTGATGCTTCATAATAACTTATACTTTCGGTATAGAATGTAGACCAGACTTTATTTCCAAATGCAAACAATTTCTCTGCGCAGAAATATTCTGACAAGAAACAAAGACACAAAAATATGTTTTCTAAATATATTATGATTGCAGTTTGATGGTAGTGTTGGTCTAAAGTTCATGAACACCGTACATTCAGTGTGGGTCTCCTTCTGAATAAGACCTTTGAGTAAGAATCGTGTAGCGAAGGTGTTTATATGGAAGTTAGTGTGTAGCCTTTGTTCTGGTGAGAACACACTGTAGAACATAAAGCTGTAATATTTAATTATATTGGTATATTTTTAAAAGATAGATAAAATTAGACAATACTCTTTATCGATAGTTAAATTCAAACCTTTTTTCAGAATTGCCCATGAGAGCAGATACTGAGTCACATTCTCAATTTCTGTTTATGACAAAGGTCCCTATGGCCCAGGCCTAGTAGATCACATCCTATACAGGGAAGCAAACGCCCACTGCACTGATCACAACACTTAGATCACGTTCCGCATGAACATCTTTGTTCACATTATGAGTAAAAACAAGTTGACGTTCTGTTCAACTGCAGTGGTGGGTGCTCTTCTAGCAAAGTAACGTTCTGCACCTAGCGTGTTCATCACATGCATGGGTGTGTGCACGTGTGGGGGTTCAAGGGGAGGGTAGTAGCTAGTAATGCTGGGTGCTGTCTTTATGGACGGCAAAAGGCTGCTGACGGATGAGGTCATTCAAAACAGCTGGATGAATCTGACCCGGCCCGCTTGTAAGACAAAGCTTCCCATTGTTGTGCAAATAAATCTTTTAGTCAGTTATAATTTTTCTCCGTTACATGGCGTGGAGGGTTGTGGGGCTTATGAAATAAACTATTACTTCTGTATTACTACGCATAATACAGTATTTTAACCAAAGATCTTATCAGAGTAGACATTGGCAGAGTAGACACTTTCATTCCAGGTTGGATGCATTATATGTAAAGAGCCCTCATGAGCTTTCGGTTCTTCCAGAGGTACAAAGATAGACACAGATGCACCACAGGTAAAGATTATCCAGAGCTCAATTTAAGATTAAATAAAAATTTAAAAAATGCCCCATGAGTAGAAAAGATGGTAGACGTCACAACATTCAGCTGTCGGTGACACCAGGAATGTGTCGGCTCTACAAATCAACGTGTTAACATGGAAGCACAAGTCAGCCAGTCCAAACGTCACAGACTGCACTATCCAAGTGTCTTACGAGAAAACATCACTACTACTGACATGGGTGTGTACATGTATATAAATAAGTTTGTTAAGGCAGAAAGCTGATGGTGATCATCAGTCTGTTGAGCCCAGGAGATACACTCAATCCCAGCTAGGCACAGCCTCCTCCCCTCCCCCGCCCAGATGTCCCAGGTGAGAGGTTAAAGGTCAGCTGGAGGAACAGTGATGATTCACTCGCTGATCTCATATCTGACAGAAAAGAGAAGAAACAAACTGACAGCAGACCTCGCCCTCCAAACCCGTGGGCCTCAGGTGTAGAAGAGGAGGTTGAGGACCTCAAGTGTGGAAAATGGCGCCAGTCAGGCGTAGAAGATGAGCTCGGGGATCTGCCCGCCCTGCACCCCGGTGCCGTTGGTGCTGTCCGAGGAGCACTGGAACTGGAAGGTGACCCGGCCGCACTGCACCTCCGTCAGGCCCTCCTGGCCGAAGTAGCTGAGCTCGCTGCCGTCCAACACCACGCTGGCTGTGTAGAAGCAGTCGGGCTCGATCTGCACCGGGTGCTCGAAGAACACGGGGAAGGTGCCGCTGGAGCCGTCCGAGAAGAACTTCACCTGCTGCAGGCCGGCGGCCGCGCCCTGCCGCTTCAGCTCCATGCGGGCGCCGTACTCGGCCGAGCCGCCGCTGGAGCCGTACAGGCCGAAGCCGGCGATGAAGACGCGGCGGTCCACGGCGAACTGGATGCTGTCGCAGCGGCCGCGGTAGCGCCATTGGTTGCTGCGGTAGGCGCAGGACTGGAAGCGGCGGCAGCGCTGCGGCGTCAGGCCGGCGCGCGGCTGCGTGCAGAACTGCAGCGTGGGCTTCTTGGCCGCCGTGAACCACAGGAAGAGCTCGTTGGTCTCCGCCAGCGTCAGCACGCCCGACTGCGCCGCGCCGTTGGCGAAGTCGTCCAGCGGCATGGCGGGCACGCGGATCAAGTAGAGCGCCTTGCCCAGCGCCAGCCGCTGGTTCTCCAGTGTGGGCGGCAGGTCGCGCCGCCCGCACTCCGCCTCCGCCCAGCGCAGCGCCGCCTCGAACACGGCCGTCTCCTTGGCGTTCAGCGTCTCCCGCCGCAGGATGCTCTCCAGCGTGCCGCCGTCAATGTCGCAGAAGCCCTCGGAGCACAGCGCCAGCTCTGCCTGCAGGGGGAGACATCGCGATTTTGTTCCATTTCTAATCACGCATCGCAATATTTATTGTGTGGTAATAATAGATAATTACTGTAGTATCACAATATTATTTTTTACAATCGTGATGACAACGTGATAACATGGTAGTAACATGGTGATGACCCTGCGTCAGGAGCCCTACCTGCGCGTCGATCACCTCCCAGCAGCGCTGCGTGAGCTCGGGCTCGGAGAACAGGCAGCTCTGGGACAGCAGCACGCAGGCGTTGCGTGCGCTCAGGCTGGTCTCCAGGAAGGCCACGCAGGCCCGCGCCAAGTGTGGCACCATATACTTCTTGGCTGCGTACAGCGTGGCCAGCACCGTGTCGGCACACAGCTCCATCTCGTCACAGTAGATGTACCTGGGGGGGGACACTGGTTACCATGGGTACACAGGCAGTGGTGCTGCCTTGCTTTGCACCACTGTGTCGGTGGAGGCACGTGACATCTAGACCAGGGGTCCTCAAACCTGGTCCTGGGACCTGTCCTCCGACAAAGCTGACTAATGGGTGTTGCACCAGACTTTTATTTTGTGGCTGTCCACCCTGGCTCAGAGCCCTCTGCACGTCACTGACAGCGCCATCTGTTGGCCATAGTTGGTATGCAGGAGACGGAATATACAGTAATATGAAGTTGCAGGACTGTGTGTGCGTGTGTGTGTGAGAGTGTGCGCGTCTGTGTGTGACCCACTTGAGCATGGCCAGAAAGGACGCAGGCTCCACATCAGGGATCCTGATCTCCTCCTGGTCCTCGGCCAGCTCTCCGTAAAACATGGCGTGGAACACCGAGCTGCCGACCGCTAGCACGTACTGCCACCGCACACACACACACACACACACACATACGCACACAGGGTCAGAGAGCACACATGGGCACCATGGCAACTACTGCGGTGGACCACCGGGCACTTGCGTATGGTCTCCACAGCTCCTCATTTACATACAGACATTCTGCAGAGCTTCCATGAGCCACCAAGCTCACAGAGAGAAAGATCTTCCATGTATTAGAACTGTGGACTCGTGACCACACAATGCTGAACAACTAGACTAGTCATATTTGAGCATGTCAGACTGTTCTGCAGCGGGTTAAAGACAAACTCAGGGGCCTATTAATGTGTGCTATGATTATATGCTTCCCAATCACACACCAGGAGAGAGGGGAGGAAGATTGCCCTGTGGGGGGAGATGGGGAGAGAGAAAGAGAGAGAGTTACCTTGTGTCCAGGCACTCTCTGTGTTCCTCCTGGAGGTCCCACCACAAAGTGGACGTCTGCCATCACCTCGTTGTTGAACATAACTGAATTCCTTTGAAAACAAAGTTTCAGTAATATTACTAGTGGTCAGGCTGGCCCAGTAGCTGCCACAATAGTGTGGTCACATCTCCAGTGGCATCCTCTATCTCCTCCCTGTGCAGATTAATCTTGGTTGTACATGCATGTATATACAGAGAAGATGAGCAGGTGCACACTCATACATACAGTACAATACAAACTACAATACAGTGGTTAAAACGTAATATTACAGTAACTAGTTACTGTAATCTTATGTTTTCAGGTACTTTCCGGTTATCCAGACCACATTAAGTCTAATTCCTATTTGTCCTACCTTCTGGTTGAGGTTAGGTCTCTGTGACATTTAGGATTAGGTCATCCAGAATACCGTATTTTCACTGGGTTAAGATCAGGGCATCCCCTTCATCTGGGGGTTCTCTGTTTGTGGTCCGGATAACCCTTTTTTCAGTAACAATTAGTGTAACAAATTACTATTTCTAAAACGATGCTAATAATACAATGAATCCAAGTAATGCTGCATGACTGCGTTGCAAGAACGTGCCTTTATTATTCTGCTGGTCCTAGTAGGCTAATCGAACCAACCTGTCAATCATCTGGTTTGAGAGGCTGCAGTGTTTTCACTGTGGCTGATTGTTAAAATGAGCTGGCTACACAGGTTGTCATTTTCCGGTAGGGGCGAAGCAGGGTAGTGATTAATATAGTAATGTAACGAGTAACGTAACTAATTACTTTTAATACCCAGTAATAAGTAATGTTATTACTTTTTGAAGGATGAATAAGTAAATAGTAACGTATTACAATTCAATTCAATTCCTGAGTAACTTGCCCAACACTAATGATGGCTGGCTGAATCATGAGCGCATAACGGTCATATTCAGTGTGCGGCTCCCACCTCTCTCTGATGGTCGGGTAGAGGCACTGCCAGTTCGCGGCCCGCACAACGTTGTTGTTATTGGTCAGGTTCTGCTGTTGGTGCTGCTGAACGTCTGTGTTAGTGGAGGCCGACGGGACCGGCTTCTTGGCAGGGAAGAGTTCCGCGGCCATCCTCTCTCCCCGGTTACGACCTGGGCGAGAGCATGGTAGGAGATCCGAAGGCCAGAAGAGGAGAACCTACTGGGCCCTAACGGGGGTGTCCGCTTCAGGGCTCCGGGACATCGACAGCATATCACTGGAAAATAATGTTTTCAAAGTTGTATTTTAAGACCACGATATCCAAGTCTACACAGTCAAGTCCGTGTGGAATGACAATGCAAATATTGTGACCTTACGTCGACAACCCTTGATGTTAAAAGAGACATGTAACTAAATCTAAGAAAACTTTAGTAAAATGTCAGGAGCGGAGAATGTGTGTGCTAACAATAGACACAGCTAGCTGGATGACGTCAGGACATCCAACAAAAGAAGTTTGCTACAGTAGCTTGCATCCTCTTTCGCCGACACGTCTGTAACTCACATGTATTTCGTGTTTGTGATGCATCTGCCTATTTATACGTTACGTTCTGCCTTTATCGCCAACGTGACTTAATTTGGACTTAGTTAGCATTACATTAGCCGTGCTCACCTTCGCGCGCAGAGAACGGCTTCTTTCCCACAATGTTCGTAAATTAAAATGCGTGGTGTGGTTTTACGGCTCCTTACCTTTAACCCTGACCAGTGATCACTTAACACAAGTGAACTGGGAGAGGTCTCATGGAAAAGCAGCCTGTTGCCATTGTTTACAGCTGAGCTACTTCTTCCTCGGTGCGCACTGACGTCACGCCGTAGTCGTAGCTGCGGTGAGTGCTTCTGTCTATGGGGGCCACTACAGACAAATAATGGTACTAGCTCCGCAATCATTTAATTATTTTCTATTTTCTATTTTCAACTCGCGATGACTGCTAACTGTCTACATTGCTAGTTTATTAAACTATAGCCTACTACAGTTGTAAATAATATGTACCTATAGCATTTGCAGGTGTTGCGGTACTGTACTACTTTAGGCCTATTTACTGGAATGTCCTTACAGGCTGATATGTAGTGCAACCATGCATTTTGTCTTGTTTTAGGATCCACATTTATCCTGGCTATGTTGTTTGGGATTTTTAATCTTTAGAGGCCAATAAGAAAATGCTTTCTAAAGTTAATGTTACTCTTTCTCACAGACTGGTTAATGTTTTATAGGAATGTAAATTAATCTGGCCTTGAAGGCTGATGTTTACTTAGTACAATGCTCCCTTGGGCTGGTACATTTCTGATGAGATTAACATATATTTGCATTTCAAAGTCGCCAATTTGTGAACAAGGTGAAAATGTTTGGTAATTTATTGTCTAATTGTTTTCATGATACATATCCATGTCCATGTTATATTATTATTTCATCTTGATCTCTGTGGAAAACAGAGCTAAAGAGAGCCAAATACAATTAACTAGTTTTTTATAAACAGCAGACTCAGCATGTGTGTGATTACTTTCATTCTTTTGGTAGACAATAATAGATGTGTGATTATATGGCTATGGCAGAGTATAGTGCGTCAATTGAACCTCGCTGCCTACCGTAGCACAGCATTTCCTGATTGAAGTGGGAATTATTCAAACTTATTTGACCTTCTTCACCCGTTAATTCACCGTGGCATGCTCACGTCTGGATTATTTAAAGTTTAATACGCGTTTGGAAAGCCTCGAAGCCATCAAACCTAACGATCTGGTCGTTTACTAGTTGTTCATATATTGTTAGTGGCTAGCCTGCGGATGCTAAGCAACGTTATAACAACACTGAACTGGGTCTTTTTTTAATATTATGTGGAAAATAGCGTTTCAAACGTTTGGACTTCTGGTGTTGATGTGGCTCTTTGGTGGGTTTGTGTTGGGATGGTTTCAACAACATAACATAAAACCCATAACCAAAGAGGAACGTTCTAGGAAACACGTAGACAGTTCTGATCAGAGCTGTTTCTGCCATGTAAGTATTTAGTATTTGTTGGTATATGATCTTATAGCCTATATTGTAGCTGTTTTGTTTTTTTCCTTGGTTGTGAATGTATTTCCTTATAACAACAGCTCAACTCCAGGCATTCTAGCACGTTCTACTCTGGGTTTGACGTCACGTCTGTGTGTGATGCTTTATTCTAGCGAGCTCTGGACTACTGTACCCACTTTTCTGGACCAAAAGTTGCAAAACTATTTGTAGTATTTACATATTTCACAATAATGACAAACACGAAAGAAATCAATATTACGTTAGAACTGTATTGTGTTTCTTGTATCAAGCAGGTTATATGAACTCCGTTGTTAAATCAATATGTTACAGCCTATGCACACTGTTTATTTTCCTTAACTTATATTACCGAACCATGTGGGCGCCAGTCCAACAGGATACTTTAGTTTGAGGTTTGCACAGATTATCATAAACCCACTATTTTTGTGCACACAGCGGCGGGTTATTATAGCAGCACTATTCTTAAATAATCATTTTAGCTCAGTAGTACAGTTAAAACAGCGTGTTGTACCCCGATTGGTTACAGCGGAGTTGTTGTTAGGGATTTGTAGTATTTTCCTCTGAGTTGACAGCTCTGTTCTGCTGCGTGTCTCGCAAGCGGAGAACTACAGGTCGAATGAGAGGCTTAACTTAACTTAAGACTTAACTTTGACGGCTTCTGACGGTAGTTTGGGGGCGGGCATGGGGGCCGCAAACATAAACGTTGATTTTTAAAATGACAGCTCATCTAAGCAAGAGCTGCCCAACTCACCTGAAGTGCAGCTGGCCCATAACTGCTACTAATAGGTAACTGTAGACATCACCTCACAACAAAAACACGATTACTGCTAGGGCATCTCTTCTGATGCAGAGGAGAAGTATTTCTAACTAGACTACTGGACCCAGAGGTGATCAAGAGCCATGCTAAAAGGTTGTGTCCAGACCTTATGGATGGCCCTGGTGCCTGTCATTGCTTATTATGGGCTGTTAGATTCAGAGGTGAGATGTGATGTGGTTGATCTTTGTCAGGTCTTTAGTTTACTTCTGCTTTAACAGATGTTTTGTCATGGTATTGCAGTGTTGTTTATGTTACATGTCAGTGCTTCCTCTGGGAGGTTTGGACAGATCTATGTCCCGTTCATTTCTTCTGCTTTTTTAACCACCTTGACTTCTATTGCTTCTGAAATGTCAAGTTCTGTGTTCTGTGCTCTGATTGGTCAGCTGACCGGCGTGCTGGACGACTGCTTCTGCGACATCGAGAGCATTGACGTATTCAACAACTTCAAGATCTACCCTCGTGTCAAGCAGCTGATGGAGAGAGACTTCTTCAGATACTACAGGGTGAGTCTGGCTGCTCATCCGTCAGCCAAACGTCTATGGTTAGTTGGCACATGGCACCCCTCTCACGGGCTTGGAGACAATATAATAAAGCATTGTCAGAATAATATCTGGGTTTGACATGGTGCAGACGCTCTGTTATGGTTCTATATCCACATGTTTATTCAGCTCTGTAGCACCGTAGTATGTTTTCTCCCTCCCCTGAGGGATTAGTACATCATACCACCTTCCATAGCCAGTACGTTGGTGTTTGCTCTTGGTAGTTTAGAAGGTGACTAAATAAAGTAAACCCTCTAGCTGTCTTCAGATAAAGCCTCCTAATGTTGAGACAGAACACTGCTTCCTATTAGCCTGCTGGTCTGAAGCCGTGTGTCTGTGGTCTGAACACAATGACCAGTACACTCTAGGGCAGCCGCTTTTAAGATATCTGAACTAATTGCTTAAATAAAAAGTTTCTGGAATATCATGGAATAAAAAGAGTCTATTTCCGGCATGGAAAGTTATGGAATTTGATCCTTTTTTGGGTCGAAACATGGAATATCAGAGAATGTTATCTGCAGCATGTTGGTTCCAACTCGATCCCATGCCCACTAGCCTCGTCAAAACACGGCTTCCCTCCATCTCTCCCGGCTCATTGATACTCCCCTCTCGCTTCGCGCCCCCCATCCTGAAAATCACAGCCGTGACACCCACACTTAAAACAACCAATGCTGACCCCAATGACCTGAACAACTTCTGCCCCATCTCCAACCTTCCCTTCCTCTCCAAAACACTTGAGAGAGTGGTGGCCTCTCAACCCCTCAAGCATCTAAATTCCAATAACCTATTGGAACCATTTCAGTCTGGATTCCGTCCCAAACACAGTTCTGAAACAGCCTTAGTTAAAATCATCAATGACCTACGTCGTGCAGCTGACTCCAGCCTCCTATCCATCCTCATCCTTCTTGACCTGACTGCAGCCTTCGACAATATCTCCCACCAACTCCTCCTGGAACGTCTGGCTGGCATTGGTATTGCAGGAGTTGCACTTTTCTGGTTCGCCTATCCACTGGCCGCCAACAATACCACCATCCCACTGTCAACAACTGCTAAAAGTCTTGGCGTCATATTTGATAGTTCCCTTTCATTTGAATCACACATCAAACCATCACCTGGGCTTCCTTCTTCCACCTCCGCAACATATCCAGACTCCGCCCTTGACTGTCCTACTCAAGCACCGAAGCCCTTATCCACTCCTTTGTCATTTCACGTCTGGATTACTGCAACCATCTCCTCTCTGGCATCCAAACTCATCAACAGACTCCAATTAGTCCAGAACTCTGCTGCCAGGATCCTCACCAACACAAAGTCAACAGATCACATCACTCCAACTCCGATTCAGCTACATTGGCTTCATGTAAAGTTCCATATACACTTCAAGACCCTCCTTCTCACACACAAGGCCCTTAACAATCTGGCTCCCTCCTGCCTCACTGACCTTCTCCTGCCATATACTCCCTCCAGATCTCTCCGCTCCTCCTATACAGGGCTTCAGGTCACCCCCCATTCCTCCTCTCCGCCATGGGGGCTCGGGCCTTCAGCTGCTCTGCCCCCAGACTCTGCCCCCAGACTCTGGATTGCCCTTCTCCTGCACATACAACATGCCACCACGGTCACCTCGTTTTCTGAGCTCCTCAAAACTCATCTGTTCAGGGTTGTCTGCAGCGTCTGACCTTCTGTTCCACTCTCTCTTGTTTTCCCTGCCCTGCCAATAAGCACATATTCATATTTTACTTTGTATATACTTCCCAAATGTTTTAAATGTATTTGTATATTAGATGTTCCTGCCTTGGTTAAAAGGCCAATAACTGTATTTTCTATCTTAACCAAATGTTTTATATATTTCTTTATAACCATGTCGCAGGGCCCAGACACACGCAGCCCTGGGCCCTGTGGCAGGCACGAAAATGAGAGGATTTGAATGCAGTGCATTATCTGTCCGTGGAGCTTTAAAGGTAGAGTCAGCGATGCTGGAGGAAGCTCATTCTAAGGTGATCATTTGAACTGGATCACAACAACACCTCTCTTTAAAGCTCTATCACCGCATTGCAGAGGCTGGGATAGTGTTTTTTTTGGTTCTGTTTACAGAGCCAGGGCTCTGTAGAGACACCACATTAATCTTCCAATCACTGACTCCACCTTTAAGTCCATTATCTCCAACCTGATGTAAGAGTACCAGATCAGACTAGGAGAACTTGTTAGACAATAGCTGTCCATTCCCACAATGGTTGGAATGTACAGTCTACAGTGTTTCCTGTTCTACTACTCTCTTATCCTGATAAACTGTCACTCAGTAAGATTGGTTTCTGTTATACTCTTTTCTGCTCTTTGCTGAACAGCCAGGCTATTCCGTGCGTGTGTGTGTGTGTGCGTGTGTGCGTGCGTGTGTGTGTGCATGTGCGTGCCAGCAAAAGGCTGTGTGTCATACTGCCAGATTGTCCTCTTTTAGGGGTATTGGCGTTCTGTTAGACCCCCTTCCTCTAGTTTATCTGCTCCAATATTAGGGTGTAATAATGCATGATTCCTGTCATGAGGTAGGCTTGCCGCCACTGACTTCTTTTTTTTTCTTTATAAACCTACTTTCAAAATTTATTAAAAAATCATAATCTGAGCTGAAATGTATTTAAAATGAAAAGCTACAACATTGCTATGTTGCTGTTTTGTATTACTGGGGTCTTGAGGGCAGAAACCATAGGCACATTGAATTCTATATATTTTGTGAACATTTGAAACAGTTATATCAGCATTGATTTATTAAACAGAGAGCTTGGTTACACTTCAGTAAAGAAAAAATAGTTTGTCAGTGTCCAGCTAATTAACTACTGGATAATCTAGGATTTTGCGTGTTTAAGCCAAGGTGCACACTTTCCGTGAACATGCAGATGACAACACACTGTTCTGTACTGAAGATGCTGAATTCCCACTCGCTCTTAGCAACACTGTTGTTTGTGCATTACAGTTGCGTTTCACTGATTGCCTCTCCAGGGCTCTACAGTGCGACCATTTCACTAGCATATGCGAGTAAAAACGTTGGTATGCAAATGTGCAAATATATTTAGGATGTTTAAAAATCGATCTAACCACCGCTCCCAGCTCAAATCTGCACCCCAGGCACACTAAAGTTTCCCTCAAGTCCCTAAAGTTGCAAGTCGTAACTTCAGAGTTCAATATTCAATATTTTCGTATTTAGCATCATTAATTAGTATCAGATGTTCATCACAGAGTTGCTTATGCAACATAGTGCTGATGGACAGAGGAGGCTGAGACCATGTTATGCTAGCTCTATGCTAACTATGCTATGCTACTCTATGCCATGCTAAGCTGTGCTACTGTATGCTATTATTGCCCTAGGCTATGCTAAATGTGTGCTAACTATGCTATGCTAACTGTATGCTGTGCTACTGTATGTTAACTATACTATTCCTGCTTTATGCTATGCTAATGTATGCTAACTGTATGCTGTGCTAATGTATGCTAATTATGCTATGCTAACTGTATGCTGTGCTACTGTATGCTAACTATGCTATGCTAACTGAATGCTGTGCTACTGCATGTTAACTATACTATTCCTGCTTTATGCTATGCTAACTGTATGCTGTGCTACTGTATGCTAACTATGCTATGCTAACTGTATGCTGTGCTCTGTTGGCAGGTGAACCTGAAGCGGCCCTGTCCCTTCTGGCCAGATGACTGGCACTGTGCCATCAAGGACTGTCACGTGGAGCCCTGTCCCGAGGTCAGAGGTTACTGGTCACATTCTGGCTGCATCCGAATAGTCCTCTTCGCTTAGGGACCTTCCTAACTGAGTGAATGACCCGGAAGTATCTAGGTCGCAGCCATGATAAGAGCTGAATTCTATTATTGCTAAGGAAAGGTGCTTCAATGCTTCCTTCCCGACGTCCTTTACCATAGGGTACACTGGACCACCCTTTACCATAGGGTACACTGGACCACCCTTTATCATAGGGTACACTGGACCACCCTTTATCATAGGGTACACTGGACAATCCTTTACGAAAGAAAAGGAGATCGTCCCACAATTCCTTGCAACGTATCATTCGGCCATTCACGAAAACAGACGATCATCATAATGTCAAACGTATGTCCTCTTACAACGTACATTTGGCAATTATTTTTATACAATAATACTAATTGAAATTCATGTCTAAAATCCATAGGCTACAGTCTATGCCGTTGTCTTTTCAGCTCGCTAAACGTTAAGCAGTTTATACATGGTAGCAAACATCTCTCGCTCTATCAAAAATATTGTTGACGGCGCTACGCCCCCTTTCCCAGAGCTCAGAGCGTTTTGTGTGTAGTTTGTGCTGAAATTAAGTGTAGAATGTGCAGTTTCACTTTAATGTTGGCATTATTAGCGGGGAAGAGTAAGTATTATATACAGTATACAGTTGCAAGAAAAAGTATGTGAACCCCTTGGGATTACGTAGAGTTTTGCATGAATTGGTCATAAAATGTGCTC